>JAYEVD010000848.1:0-145023 GCA_036346405.1 Phyllostachys edulis
GGTAGAGGTCACGAACTGCATAGCGCCAAGGGAGGTCATGGCCTTTAGATTTAGATCTAAGAGGCTCACGATCTCACGTCTTGCCGGGAGGTCTCAAAAGTGCATGAGACAAAGGAGGTCGTGACCGTAGAGATTTTAATCTGTGAACGTACAACAAAAGATGGGGAGGTTGTGAGTGCTTGATACTCTGGGGAGGTCGTGAGTCTGTTGGATTTGGATCCAATATGGCTGACGACAGTTGGCTAGGTGGGAGGTTTGTTTAGTTTAGGTTGAGAGGGAGGAGGTCGTGGCCATGGATCTTGGATCTAAGGGCTATGACCTCACGTGGAAAGCGGATGACCCGATCGAGTATATGTTGAGGAGGAGGTCGTGGCGGTTGGATTTGATCCAAGCTGCTACGATATCAACAAGGTGGGATGACTGCGCATTGCGATGGTTTAATGTACCGAGGAGGTCTTTGAGGTTAACAATACGTAGGTCATGACTGCTGATCACGGATCCAATTCGAATGACCCAATGAGGCGGAGGTCCTTGCGGTGTTGATCATGAGGAGGTCGTGGGTCGTTGGATGTAAATCCAACTACGCGACTCGATACAAGGTGGAGATGAGGTCTGGCCGAGGTGCATGGATGAAATTGGACCAATTTTTGAATATGGCTAGCCCAAGGAACAAAGCAGTAGGCTTTTAAATCTAGTTTTTAACAAATTGAAACTTAGCGTAATTATTTGAGATAGCAAATGAGCTCCCAAATTTGATGAAATTTTTAATCGAGCTTGTTGATTAATGAGATCAATTCTGCATAAAATTTCCAGAGGTTATTATGCAATGCATTTTTCTCAGGAAATTCATTAAGGTTGTTTAAAGGATTGTTTTACCTCCAAAATTTATCAAACTAGTTTTACAACTTGTGATATTTTTTCAGGGGTCCCATATCAGTTTTGGGACCAAGGAAAATATATTCCAAATGTTTGGCACAAGATTTAAGATAATTGGAAAAGGAATTTGATTTTTGGTCAACAAGAGCTTTGTGTTTTTGGATTACACAACTCTTGGACAAGAATTACATAAGATTTTAGGGTTTTTCAAGATGTGAGAAAAGTTTTAATTTTACACATATAATTATACTTGATTAACCCTAATTATACATTTGGGATGTTACAAAATCTCTCCCCTTCGAAATCTCGCTCCAGAGATTTGGCTCACTTCGGTAAAGAAAGATGGATAGTCCGACGCAGACCATCTTCTCTTTCCTGTGTAGCCTCATCCTCGTAATGGTTTGACCACCGAACTTTAAGGAACTTGATGGTCTTATTCCTTGTCTTTCGCTCGTGATTTCATCGAGTACGCAACGAGGTGCTCGCGATAGGTCAAATCTTCCCCGATATCGAGAGTTTCCAACGGAGCTTCCTCGCTTGGAACACGGAGGCATCTCTTAAGCAGGGACACATGGAAAACATCATGTACCCCTCAAGCGCAGGCCGTAACTCCAACTTATAGGCAACGAGCCCTTCTTCTCGATAACGCGGTAGGGACCGACATATCGAGGAGCCAACTTGCCCTTGACGCCGAAAGCGTTGATGGCCCTTCAAAGGAGAGACTTTGAGATAAACAAAGTCATTAGGCTCAAAACGTGAATTTCACGCCGACGGCGATCCGCATAGCTCTTTTGCTCGGATTGAGCTGTGCGCAAACGCCTCGAATAAAGCCGACTTGGCGCTCGGCCTCATTGATTGAGTCAAGCCAAAGAGAGGTTCTCACCGCCTCGACACACTTCAACGGGGTTCTACACTTTCTCCCGCATAAGGCCTCAAATGGTGCCATGCCGAAGACCGCCCGAAGTCATTGTTATACGGGGTTTCGGCTAATGGCAAGCATTTCTCCCAATGCTTCCCATATGAAAGGACACAAGCATCGAAGCATGTCCTCCAAAACTCGGTTGACTCTCTCTGGCCACCATCGGTTTAGAGGTGATATGCCGTGCTAAAGGTAAGACGACGAAAGCCTATAGCCTCTTGCAAGTTATGCCAAAAACGAGACGTGAAAAGGATCCACGATCCACACAATCGATCTTGACGCACACCGCAAACTCACGATCACGGGCGATATAGAGTTCCGCCAAAAGACCTACCCAAGTTGGTCTTGACGGAAGGAAATGTGCCACCTTAGTCAATCGATCGATGACGACCCAAATAGCATCATTCTTCTTCGGGGACGTGGGTAGACCGGTGATAAAATCCATTCCGATCGAATCCCACTTCCACTCAGGAATTGGCAAAGGCTGAAGCAGTCCAGCAGGACGCTGATGCTCGGCCTTGACACGACGACACACGTCGCACTCTAAGAACGAACTCGCGATCTCCCTCTTCATTGGGTCCACCAAAATTCTCACGGAGATCTTGATACATCTTTGTGGCCCCGGATGAATGGATAAAGGCTAATCATGGGCTTCACCTGAGGATTAAATTCCGCAACTCCATGTCCTTTGGAACCATGAGCAGGTTGTTCAACCTCACGACGCCCATGCTCATCCTCGAGAAGAAGCACTTGGTGTTCGCTCCGCTTGACATTTGCCTTAATGTGGCTCACTCCAACATCCGACGGCCGGGCGATTCTTGATCCGATCCACCAAGGTTGGTTGCACAACCATGGCAAATAGAGATCCATGCTCAACTATCTCCAAGTTGAGACGCTGGAATGCCTCGAGAAGAGAGGGCTAATGCTCCTTGAGCACTAAGGCATTACAATGCGCTATGACTAAGCGCATACGTTATCAACGACATTAGCCTTGCCCTGATGGTAGTGAATACCCATATCATAATCCTTGATCAACTCCAACCATCTCCTTTGCCCGAGGTTCAAGTCGGGTTGGGTGAACAAGTATTGAGGCTTTTGTGATCCGAATACACTTCTAACGACACGATTAGGTAATGTCGCCAAATCTTAAGTGCATGAATCACCGCAGCCAACTCCAAGTCATGAGTAGGGTAGTTGAGTTCATGAGGTCTCAATTGCCTTGATGCATAGGCCACTACCTTGCCTTCTTGCATAAGGACACCAACAGGAGGCCTCGGCGAGAAGCATCGCAAAAGATATCAGGTGCTGCGATGGATGTCGGGAAGAACAAGAACGGGAGCGGTGGTCAAATGCTTCTTGAGTATATGGAAACTTGCCATGCAAGCATCGGACCACAAGAACTTCTTGTCCTTCTTGAGCAACTCCGTCATCGGCCAGGCGATCTTGGAGAAGTTCTCGATAAAGCGGCGATAATATCCCCGCTTAAACCAAGAAAACTCCGCGACTTCGGACGAAGTGGGCGGACTCCATAATGAGAACATCGGTGACCTTCCTAGGATCAATACTCGCCTCGCCGAAAGAATATGGCCTAAGAAAGCCACTTCCTTCAACGTAACGCACACACTTGTCAACTTCACAGATACTGGGTGCTCCGCTGGCTTCACTAACACAAGCTTCGGATGCCTCGCGCATGATCCTCATCGTTCTTGGAATAGATAAGAATATCATCGATGAAGACCACGACAAACTTATCCAAATACTCCATGAATACCCTAATTCATGAGGTTCATGAACAAGGCAGAGCATTGGTTAAAGCGAATGACATGACGCAGCATGTATTCGTCACAAGCCGTAGCGAGTAGAAACCGCTGTCTTGGGAATATCCTCGGTCGAATCCCAACTGATGATATCCCACTCGAGATCAATCTTGGAGAAACTTCGAGCTCCAGGTTAATTGATCGAAGAGATCGCCGATGCGAGGGCAAGGGATACTTATTTCATCACGAATCACTTCATTAAGTGGGCGATAATCGATTTACACGTAAAAGTACCGTCCTTCTTCTTTTCACGAAGATTCTTTGGACAACCCCAAGGAGATGAGCTAGGCGGATGAAACCCTTCTCTTGCAGCTCACTTAGCTCGCTTCTTCAATTCTACCAACTCGTTCGGTGGCATCCAGATAAGGCCTCTTTGAGATAGGGCGGCGTACCGGAGCCAACTCAATGACAAACTCGAGGTCTCGAGCGGGTGGCATCCCGGAAGATCAGCGGAAAGACATCAGCAAAGTCACAAAACTGTTGGGACTTCGCTAATATCTAGAGCGGGCTTCGCTGCCGCGAAGAGATGCGGATCTAGCGACTTCATGGTAAGCGAACCTCGCCGCCGGAGGACTAGATAGAGATGAGCTTCTGGCGCAATCGATTTGCCCCATGTCTTTGGGACAACCAATCCATGCCAAGAATCACATCAAGACTCGGCTGAATGGAGAAGGATAAGGTTTGCTAAGAAACCACGCCTTGATCTCGATATAGGACATCCCTACACTCCATTCGGCTCTCAACTCCGAACCAGAGAGCGAATGAGTAGCGGGACCGACAATGGAGAGAAAGAAGCTCTCCGATAGCGACAAAAGACTCGAAACAAATGAATGAGATGCTCCTCTGAATCAAACAAAACAAAGAGGGATGAGAGTTAATGAGAAAGTGTACCTAGCACGGCGTCGGGTGCCTCTGAGCCTCCTACGTGGTGATGGCGTTGACGCGACCACTACCACGCCTTGGGTAGCCGGACGATCTTTGGTCCCGAAGTTGCACCATCCTCTCGCCCGTCCTCCATTGGACGGCGGGCCGCTCTGTCTTCTTAGGGCATTGGTTCGCATAATGCCCCTTCTCGTTGTATGAGAAGCATGTGACCCGGCACTGAAAGGCGGGGCCGCTCTGGCTTGACTTCGCAGTGCGTGATGAGACACGGCTCGCGAAGGACGAGCGAATAGGGGCAGGTGACTCGGGCGCCAAGAGTGAGAGTGGTACCCCCAGACCGCTCAAGGGACGGAAGAACAGCCCTGGATGACTTATGGGCCTCCACTTGCGCTGCGATGAGTCCATAAGCTCTCGAGCAAGATGCTCGGCGACGATGGCCTTGTTCGACCAAGGTCTGAAAATCGAGAAAATCGACAATGGATAGCTTGTCCTTCACTCCTCGGACAAGCCACGCTCAACTTGGCATTCATGAAGCCATATCGGTGGCCACATCCTCGGGAGCATAATCAGCTAGATGGTTGAACTCGTAGACATACTCCATGGTCGAAGCGCCACGCCCCTTGCTTGAGCGCAAAGAAACTCGCCGCTTCTTGATCTCCATCAAGCCGGCGGGGATGTGAGCCCTATGAAGGCGATCTGAAACTCCTCCCAAGAGACGGTGTAGTCCATGTGGGCATGGCGAGAAAGCTCTCCCACCATGACAAGGTCGACCACCCTCCAAAGGTGGTGCGATCTGAGCAGCGCCTTCTCGTGCTCACCGGCGCTGCGCGATCTGGCTTATGCTCCACAAGACAGAAGCCAATCGTCGCAGATCCAAAGGGTCCTCGGATTCCGGGAAAAGGTAGAAAGTGAGTAGCGAAGAAACTCCGAGTCCTCCACGCGGTGATGGGCATTCCACGGCCCAGATCCTGAAGCTCCGTTAAGTCTGGTGGTGGCCAATGATGACGCCCAAAGAGAACTCTCCGGTCATCCAAGGTTCTGCCGATCGAAGAAGAACTCGGCCATGGTCGGAGGAGGAAGCTCCTCGTCCGGGACCAGTGGCTGCCTTGGCCTTAGCATGAAAAGGCCCGCCATCCTGTTATAAGGAATTTTGGTTAGCAACTAGACCCAAAACAAAGCCTTAAAAGAAAGCAAAAGATCGACTAGGGAATGGTGTAACATCCCAAATGTATAATCAGGGTTATTCAAGTATAATTATATGTGTAGAAATTAAAACTTTCTCACAACTTGAAAACCCTTACAATCTCATGTAATTCTTGTCCAAGAGTTGTGTAAACCAAGAACACAAAAGCTCTTGTTGACCAAAAGTCAAATTCATTTTCCAATTCTCTCAAATCTTGTGCCAAACAATTGGAAAGTATCTTCCTTGGTCCTAAAACTGAGGTGGGACCCTCTGAAAAAATATCACAAGTTGTAAAACTAGTTTGATAATTTTTGGAGGTAAAATGAATCATTGAACAACCTTAATGAAATTCCTGAGAAAAATGCATGGCATAATAACCTCTGGAAAATTTATGTAAGGTTAATCATGTTGTCAGCTAGCTCCAGTTAAAATCTTATGAATTTTGGAGTTCATTTGCTATCTCAAACAATTTTGCAAAGTCTTAGGCGTTAGAAAATTAAATTTAAAACAGTAGCATCGTTGCTCTTGGGTGAGCCAGTACTCAAACCTCGGGGTCATTTCAACCCCATCGACCTCCTTTTCACCTTGATGAGGTCGAGCCATGGATCCAATCCAAAGGCCACGACCTCCCTCAATCAACGCACTCCAGACCTCCCCTTGAAGTCCTTCGACCGCGTGGACCTCTCGGGTCAACGTGGGCGCCAGATTCTCCTCATGGTCAACACCGCAGGACCTTCACCTCATGAGGTCATTGCCGTTGGATCCGTGATCAATCTGGTCATGACCTCCTGTGTTAAACCTCAAAGACCTCCTCGAAATATGTTAAACCATCGCAATGCGAGGTCATCCCACCATGTTGAGGTGTCGAGTCGTTGGATCAAATCCAAATGCCCACGACCTCCTCCTCAACATACTCGGTCAGTCATCCGCCTTTGTTGAGGTCTTGGCCCTGGATTAAGATCCAACCGCCCCGACCTCCCATGGTTATCCAACCTCAAAACCACCTTCCACTTTTGGCGAGGGTCATCGCTGTTGGATTTACATCCAACCGCCTCCTCGACCTCCTTTTGTATTCACTTGAGGTCGTGAGCTGCTGGATTTACATCCAAAGGCCACGACCTCCTCTCAAAAATATTACAAAGAAGGTCCTCCCTTCCATGTTGTGGTCCGTTAGATCTTCCATCTACGGCCATGACCTCCCTCACCTCGGCGCATGTGTGTGGTTAGGAGGTCCAGACCTCTGGACCTCCCATGTGCATGTGTGTTGTTCTCTGGGAGGTCTGAGCCGCTGATCTGAGATCTGTGGCTCACGACCTCCCATGTCTTTGTGAATGTTAGGAAGGTCAAGAAATTCTTAAGTATGAACCTGAAATGAGGTATAAACTTTAGAATTTCATATCTTTTCATTTTAAATCCTTTTGAGGTCATTCAAATTGTGTTAGCTCTATCTTGAACTTGACTTTAATCCAAAAATGGTTGTAAGTTGAGTTCAGCTCCAGAGCACAGTTTTGCCATAGGTTTTAGTACTCCTTTTGGATAATACACTCAAAATTTAGGTTTAACTTGTAAAACCCATAACTAATGTTCTGTAGGTTATTTTTGAATGAGACCAACTTTGTTAGCTTCCTCTATTAATGAACTCACTGTAAAAATTAGATTTGAGCATATTGCTGTTATAGAAATAAGGACTTGTGCATTATAATTTTGTTCAAGTTCTTGTTTTTGAAAAATTATAGAAAGTGCAATATAGCTCCAAATGGGATGAACTCAATTGTGTTATTCATCTCATGAGGTGCTGGTTTCACAGTAAAAATCTCAGCCTCACCACTTTTCTAGAAATTGTTGCCTCATAATTAAATTAGTGAATAGTGCAGTTTGGTATTTTCAGGGCTGAGCAGAATTGTTTTGCTCATAACTTTTGCATTAAGAATCCAAATCCATTGGTTCTTGTTGCTAAATTCCTAAAAATCACCCTCTTACTGCTGTAGAAATTTCAGAGAATTTGGAGTTCGTTTGCTGTGCTGTCTTGTTGTTTTTCGTCGTTCTTATCGGTTCTTTATCGTTTTTCCGTTAGGTTTCGACATTTGTGGTGATCCATAAGCGACCCTCCCGCAACAAAGTGACCAGCAGCAAGGCAAGCAGTTTGACCATTTCCATCATGTCCCATTACTTTAAAGCTTACTACTTTGTTTTACTTCTATGTATGCATGCTACTTTGTGTTAAATGTCGCTAGCTTTCCTATAGTTGCATAATCTGTAGGAATTGTTATCCTCTACTACCAATGAGCCTAGGTTATTCGCTGTGGTTTGAGCTCGTTGGATGAGCTCTTATCACTTAGTAGTTGCGCTTAAAACTGCTTAGACATGCTTAGCTATCGGTAGTAATGGGCCATCATCGACATAGTCGATGGTCTTGATCACACAAGTATAATTATTCCTCCTATATGTCCAGCACTTGTGCTTTGATTAATTTGTAAAATCAAAACTGAAAATAAAATGTCGATTTAGACTTGGGCATATTGGATGGATGGTGCGGTTCTTGGAATGTGGTGGTATGCCCGGTCCCTAAGGACCGAGTACTTGGGTCACTAAGCCAAGCGCTTTATGTGCTAACCACACGAGGGGATATGGGACCTCTCTTGACTAAGTACTTTGGGAGGTGTTAATTATGAGCTGGTTGGTGGGTATGTTTTAATAAAATCTGTGTGTGTAGTGTTGGGAGGGAGCATTGGCGGCCGGTTAGGCTGTCTAATGTGTCTTGTCCCCGTGGGTTCTTGCTCGTAATTAGCATCGCCCATTGGAAATGTCTCAGAGGACTTAGCCGTGCTGCACACCAAAGGTAGTGTGCCTAAAGGAAAGGCGATCCGACGTGTGGGTACATTGGTACACCCCGCAGGATAAAACTATTCAATAGCCTCGCCCTAGGTTATGGACATGCTTGGTAAGGTCGTTCAAGACTAGTCTCAACCTTTTAATTAAAACTTGATGGGTTGGTATGAACGGGAGTTCATGCTATTGTTGTGGTGACTAAGGGTTAGTCACTTCGTGTTTGTTCTTGTTGTTGTTATTATGTTATTATCGCGTTGTATTTCAACAATTAAAAATGCTTTATCAAATTGCCTTCAATCTATTATGTTATTGCAAATGAAACTTGCTTTGTGCTAAAATGTAAGTCCAAAGCTCCATCCACTTAATTAAAGCTTGCATGTAGCTAAATTATAGTTCTCGTTATCTCACACGTAAGTCTTGCGGAGTACTTTATGTACTCATCGCTACTGGTTGTGGCAATTTTTGTGGCTTTTGTTGCAGAGGAAGAAGGAGAGCTCCAAGAGCCTCTCTTTTGTGCTACGTGTTGCGCTTTCTTGACGACTAGCTTGGCGGTCGGTCGATGCCTAGGGGTTAAGGCACAGCGATTGGCTTTGTGTTATAGCCATCTTTATGGCACTTTTGCTTCATTGTTATCTTTTGTAATTATTGTTATTTGGCCTAAGGGCCTCTCTTTTGTAATATCTATTCCATATTAATATTAACTTCTGGTTTGTTGCTTATGTACTATGTGTTGTATGGAATTGATATACTCTTTTGTTGTGAGGTATGTATACTGCATTCGGGAGTATACATTTCTCGAGACCGGTTTATTTGGTTGATAATACTAGGTCAATTGGATGACTAAGTATTATGAGCCTAATAAACATCGGGTCTCACAAAAGTTGGTATCGAGCCGTTATGACCGTAGTAACACAAGCTTGGTCGTCTTTAAGATATTTTGGAAAACCTATTTTCAAAGTATAAACGAGATTTGAAAGCTTAAGAAAATTCTCAGATTTTATTCCTCATCTACCTTAGCTTTCTTCTCATCTCACTCTAATTTGAGTTTTGAAAGTTGTTTTCCTCTCTTGTCTTCTACAAAATAGTCATTATCGATTAGTTGGGTTTTGGGTAACATATGAGAGTTCTAAATTGATGTCTTGGCTACCTTCTTGGTGAAGAATAGAAGTATTTGAAGGCTAAACTCAAATCTGAAAATTCTGGACAGCAAGCAAGCATTTTAGGGCAGCAATGCTTAAGCTAGTAAATGAGGTAGAAAATGAGAGGCTAATCAACTAAAACTTGTGGGAATAAAAGGGTAAGATGTGATACTAGTTAGCTAAGTATCTAACACTTATTTCGCTGCCTTAACCTTGCTCTCTAATAGTTTTAGATCTCATCTTACAATCTGATTTGTAATCTTCGATCAATTACTCGCTCATTCAATACGGGTTAGTTGAGTTGAGAAGTTGAACCTTGCTTTTGGTGTTTCTTGGCTGTTTGTAGAGTCTTTTAGAAGCTTTTAAAGTTTAATTACTCGTTGTTTTGGCTTTTCGTTTAGGGTGATCTTCATTCCCTAGTCGATCGCTTTTGTTTTCTTTTAAGGCTTAGTTTTTTGGGTCTAGTTGCTAACCAAAATTTCTTGTAACAGATGGCCGGACTTTTCAGTAGCGGCCAAGGCTGGCCATCGTCTGGACGAGGAGCTTCCTCCTCCTCCGACCATGGCCGAGGTTCTTCTTGAGATAGAGCGCAACCGCCGCGGATGACCGGAGAGTTCTATCGACGCCATCGCGCATAACACTCACCGCACTTTCCGGAGCTTCAGATGCGGGCGAGGAATGCCCATCGGCCTCGTGGGGGTCTTCTTTGAGTTCTTCGTACTCAGCCCCCTTTTTTTCGGCCCGAGGACCCTTTGGATGCGGACGATTGGCCGTCTTGTGGAGCGTAAGCCAGATAGCGCAGTGCAGAGCACGAGAAGGCGCTGTTCGTGATCGCACCACCTTGAGGGTGCAGCTTTGTCTCGTGGGAGAGCTATCTCGCCATGCAGCCGTGAGACCACACCGTCTCTTGGGAGGAGTTTCAGATCGCCTTCCGTCGGGCTCACATCCTCGCCGGCTTGATGGAGATCAAGAAGCGGGAGTTTCTTGCGCCAAGCAAGGGCGAGCTTCACCATGGAGTATGTGTACGAAGTTCAACCATCCGCTCGTTATGCTCCCGAGGATGTGGCCACCGATATGGCCAAGGTGCAAAGTTCAGCGTGGCTTGTCCGAGGAGTCAAGGACAAGCTATCCATTGCCGACTTTCTCGATTTTCAGACCTTGGTCGACAAGGCCATCGTCGTGAGCATGCGGCTCGGGAGCTTATGGATTCCATAGCGCAAGTGGAGACCTATAAGACTTCGTGCCAGTGCTTCCGCCTCGCTTGGGCGATCTCTGGGGTACCACTCTCATTCTTCGGCGCCCGAGGTCACTGCCCTGTTCTCGTCCTTCGCAGGTCCGGTCCCACCACGCACTGCGAAGTCGCAGAGCGGCCCCGCAACCCGGCCGCCGGGTCACATGTTTCTCATGCAACCGAAGGGGCATTATGCTAACCAATGCCCTAAGAAGACAGAGCGAGCCCCTCGCCCTAATGGAGGACGCGGGTCGAGGTGGTGCATCTCAGACCGAAGATCGCCCCGCTACCCAAGGCGTGGGTAGTGGTCGCACAACGCCATCACCGCAGAGGAGGCTCAGAGGCACCCGACGCCGTACTAGGTACACTTTCGTTAACTCTCACCGCTCATTGTCTTGTTTGATTCAGAGCATCTCATTCCTTTGTTTCGAGTCTTTTGCTATCGTTGGAGAGCTTCTTTCCTCTCCATTGTCGGTCCCGCTTACTCATTCGCTCTCTGGTTCGGAGTTGAGAGCTGAGATTGAGTGTAGGATGTCCCTATCGAGATCGGCGAGGGTTCTTAGCAAACCTTATCCTTCTCCATTCAATGAGTCTAGATGTGATTCTTGGCATGGATTGGTTGTCTCAAAGACATGGGACAAATCGATTGTGCCAGGAAGCTCATCTCTCTGTCTAGTTCTTCCGGTGAGCAGGTTTGCTTCTCACCGAAGCTGCTAGATCCTCATCTCTTCGCGCTTGAAGCGAAGCCCGCTCCAGATATTAGCGAAGTCCCAACAGTTTGTGACTTTGTTGATGTCTTTCCCGCTGATCTTCCAGGGATGCCACCCGTTCGAGACCTCGAGTTTGTCATTGAGTTGGCTCCCGGTACCGCCCCTATCTCAAAGAGGCCTTACCGGATGCCACCGAACGAGTTGGTGGAGTTGAAGAAGCAGTTAAGTGAGCTGCAAGAGAAGGGTTTCATTCGCCCTAGCTCATCTCCTTGGGGTTGTCCAGCAATCTTCGTAAAGAAGAAGGACGGTACTTTACGCATGTGCGTTGATTACCGCCCACTTAATGAAGTGACGGTAAAGAACAAGTATCCATTGCCCCGCATCGACGATCTCTTCGATCAATTGACTGGAGCTCGAGTTTTCTCCAAGATTGATTTGAGAGTGGGATATCATCAGGTTCGTATTCGGCCTGAGGATATTCCAAAGACAGCATTCTCTACTCGCTATGGCTTGTATGAGTATACTGTCATGTCATTCGGCTTAACCAATGCTCCTGCCTTGTTCATGAATCTCATGAATTCGGTATTCATGGAGTATTTGGATAAGTTTGTCGTGGTCTTCATCGATGATATTCTTATCTATTCCAAGAACGATGAGGAACATGATCAGCATCTGAGGCTTGTGTTAGGCAAGCTACGTGAGCACCAGCTGTACGCGAAGTTCAGCAAGTGTGCATTCTGGTTGAAGGAAGTGGCTTTCTTAGGCCATATTCTTTCAAATAGAGGCGAGCCGCTGATCCTAGCAAGGTCAGCGATGTTCTTTCATGGAGTCACCTATTTCGGTCACCGATGTGTGGAGTTTTCTCGGTTTAGCGGGATATTATCGCCGCTTTATCGAGAACTTCTCCAAGATCGCGAAGCCGATGACGGAGTTGCTCAAGAAGGACAAGAAGTTTGTGTGGTCCACTGAGTGTGAGGAAAGTTTCCAAATACTCAAAAAGCATTTGACCACCGCTCCCGTTCTTGTTCTTCCCGATATCCATCGAAGCTTCGATATCTTTTGCGATGCTTCTCGTCGAGGCCTCGGTTGTGTCCTTATGCAAGAAGGCAAGGTAGTGGCCTATGCATCAAGGCAATTGAGACCTCATGAACTCAACTACCCTACTCATGATTTGGAGTTGGTTGCTTTGTGATTCATGCACTTAAGATTTGGCGACATTACCTAATCAGAATCGCTAGAAGTGTATTTGGATCACAAAAGCCTCAAGTACTTGTTCACCCAACCCGACCAACCTCGTGCAAAGGAGATGGTTGGAATTGATCAAGGACTATGATATGGGTATTCACTACCATCCGGGCAAGGCTAATGTCGCTGCCGATGCGCTTTAGTCATAAAGCGCATTGTAATGCCTTAGTGCTCAAGGAGCATTCGCCCTCTCTTCTCGAAGCATTCCAGCGTCTCAACTTGGAGATAGTTGAGCATGGATTTCTCGCTGCCATGGTTGTGCAACCAACCTTGGTGGATCGGATCAAGTCCGCTCAGCAGTCGGATTTGGGAGTGAGCCACATTAAGGCAAATGTCAAGGCCGGAACAGCCAAGTGCTTTTCTGAGGATGAGCATGGTGTTGTGAGGTTCGGGCAACGCCTTGTGGTTCCAAAGGACATGGAGTTGCGGAATTTGATCCTCCGCGAAGCCCATGATTCGCCTTTATCCATTCATCCCGGGGCCACAAAGATGTATCAAGATCTCCGCCTGAGATTTTGGTGGACCCGAATGAAGAGGGAAATCGCGAAGTTCGTTGCCGAGTGCGACGTGTGTCGTCGTGTCAAGGCGAGCATCGGCCCCTTTGGATCGCTTCACCTTTTGCCAATTCTCGAGTGGAAGTGGATTCGATCGGAATGGATTTCATCACCGGTCTACCCACATCCTCAAGAAGAATGATGCCATTTGGGTCGCCATCGATCGATTGACTAAGGTGGCACATTTTCTTCCCGTCAAGACCGACCTTCGGTAGGTCTTTTGGCGGAGCTCTACATCGCCTCAAGATCGTGAGTTTGCACGGTGTGTCAAGACGATCGTGTCGGATCGTGGATCCTTTTCACGCCTCGCTTTTGGCATAGCTTGCAAGAGGCTATGGGCACTCATCTTGCTTTTTAGCACGGCATTCCACCCTCAAACTGATGGTCGACCGAGAGGGTCAACCAAGTTTTGGAAGACATGCTTCGTGCTTGTGTCCTTTCCTATGGGAAGCATTGGGAGAAATGCTTGCCATTCGCCGAGTTTTCTTATAACAACAGTTTTCAGGCCAGTCTCGGCATGGCACCATTTGAGGCCTTATACGGGAGAAAGTGTAGGACCCCGTTGAACTGGTCAGAGACCGGTGAGAGACCTCTCTTTGGCCCGGACTCAATCAATGAGGCCGAGCGCCAAGTCCAAAGCTTATTCGTGAGCGTTTGCGCAACCAGCTCAATCCAGCAAAAGAGCTATGCGGACCGCCGTCGACGTGAGTTACGTTTTGAGCCTAATGACTTTGTTTATCTCAAAGTCTCTCCTTTGAAGGGCCATCAACGTTTCGCCAGTCGAGGCAAGTTGGCTCCTCGATATGTCGGTCCGCACCGCATTATCGAGAAGAAGGAGTCATTGCCTATAAGTTGGAGTTGCTACCTGCACTTGCGGGGTACATGATGTTTTCCATGTGTCCCAGCTTAAGAAGTGCCTCCGTGTTCCAACCGAGGAAGCTCCGTTGGAAACTCTCGATGTCCAACCCGATTTGATTTCCATCGCGAGCACCCTGCTCGCGTGCTCGATGAGTCCGAACGAAGGACAAGGAATAAGACCATCAAGTTCCTTAAAGTTCAAGTGGTCAAACCATTTCGAGGATGAGGCTACTTGGGAAAGAGAAGATCGTCTCAAGTGCGGACTATCCATCTTTCTTTATCGAGTGAGCCAAATCTCGGGACGAGATTTTGTTAGGGGGAGATTTTGTAACATCCCAAATGTATAATCAGGGTTATTCAAGTATAATTATATGTGTAGAAATTAAAACTTTTTCTCACAACTTGAAAACCCTTACAATCTCATGTAATTTTGTCCAAGAGTTGTGTAAACCAAGAACACAAAGCTCTTGTTGACCAAAAGTCAAATTCATTTTCCAATTCTCTCAAATCTTGTGCCAAACAATTGGAAAGTATCTTCCTTGGTCCTAAAACTGAGGTGGGACCCCTCTGAAAAATATCACAAGTTGTAAAACTAGTTTGATAATTTTTGGAGGTAAAATGAATCATTGAACAACCTTAATGAAATTCCTGAGAAAAATGCATGGCATAATAACCTCTGGAAAATTTATGTAAGGTTAATCATGTTGTCAGCTAGCTCCAGTTAAAATCTTATGAATTTTGGAGTTCATTTGCTATCTCAAACAATTTTGCAAAGTCTTAGCTGTTAGAAAATTAAATTTAAAACAGAGGCATTGCTCCTTGAAATTTGAGCCAGACTCAAACCTGGTCCAGCCCAACCCCATCTGACCTCCTTTTCCACCTTGATGAGGTCGTAGCCGTTGGATCCAATCCAAAGGCCACGACCTCCCCCTCAATCAACGCACCCAGGACCTCCCCTTCGAAGTCCTCTGGACCGCGTGGACCTCCTCGGGTCAACGTGGGCGCCAGACCTCCTCCGCGGTCAACACCGCAAGGACCTCCCCACCTCATGAGGTCATTGCCGTTGGATCCGTGATCAACGGTCATGACCTCCCCTGTGTGTTAAACCTCAAAGACCTCCTCGAGCTGTTAAACCATCGCAGCGAGGTCATCCCACCATGTTGAGGTCGTAGCCGTTGGATCAAATCCAACAGCCACGACCTCCTCCTCAACATACTCAGTCAGGTCATCCCGCCTTGTTGAGGTCTTGGCCCTTGGATTAAGATCCAACCGGCCCTGACCTCCCATGGTTATCCAACCTCAAAACCACCTTCCACCTTGGCGAGGTCATCATTGGATTTACATCCAACCGCCTCGACCTCCCTTTGTACTCACTTGAGGTCGTGAGCCGCTGGATTTACATCCAAAGGCCACGACCTCCTCTCAAAAATATTACAAAGAAGGTCCTCCTTCCATGTTGTGGTCCGTTAGATCTTCCATCTACATGCCATGACCTCCTCACCTCGCGCATGTGCGTGGTTAGGAGGTCCAGACCTCTGGACCTCCCATGTGCATGTGTGTTGTTCTCCTGGGAGGTCCGAGCCGTTGATCTCGAGATCTGTGGCTCACGACCTCCCATGTCTTTGTGAATGTTAGGAAGGTCAAGAAATTCTTAAGTATGAACCGAACTCGAGGTATAAACTTTAGAATTTCATATCTTTTTCATTTTAAATCCTTTTGAGGTCATTCAAATTGTGTTAGCTCTATCTTGAACTTGACTTTAGTCCAAAAATGGTTGTAAGTTGAGTTCAGCTCCAGAGCACAGTTTTGCCATAGGTTTTAGTACTCCCTTTTGGATAATACACTCAAAATTTAGGTTTAACTTGTAAAACCCATAACTAATGTTCTGTAGGTTATTTTTGAATGAGACCAACTTTGTTAGCTTCCTCTATTAATGAACTCACTGTAAAAATTAGATTTGAGCATATTGCTGTTATAGAAATAAGGACTTGTGCATTATAATTTTGTTCAAGTTCTTGTTTTTGAAAAATTATAGGAAGTGCAATATAGCTCCAAATGGGATGAACTCAATTGTGTTATTCATCTCATGAGGTGCTGGTTTCACAGTAAAAATCTCAGCCTCACCACTTTTCTAGAAATTGTTGCCTCATAATTAAATTAGTGAATAGTGCAGTTTGGTATTTTCAGGGCTGAGCAGAATTGTTTTGCTCATAACTTTTGCATTAAGAATCCAAATCCATTGGTTCTTGTTGCTAAATTCCTAAAAATCACCCTCTTACTGCTGTAGAAATATCAGAGAATTTGGAGTTCGTTTGCTGTGCTGTCTTGTTGTTTTTCGTCGTTCTTATCGGTTCTTTATCGCTTTTTCCGTTAGGTTTCGACATTTGTGGTGATCCCATAAACGACCCTCCGCAACAAAGTGACCAGCAGCAAGGCAAGCAGTTTGACCATTTCCATCATGTCCCATTACTTTAAAGCTTACTACTTTGTTTTACTTCTATGTATGCATGCTACTTTGTGTTAAATGTCGCTAGCTTTCCTATAGTTGCATAATCTGTAGGAATTGTTATCCTCTACTACCAATGAGCCTAGGTTATTCGCTGTGGTTTGAGCTCGTTGGATGAGCTCTTATCACTTAGTAGTTGCGTTTAAAACTGCTTAGACATGCTTAGCTATCGGTAGTAATGGGCGCATCATCGACATAGTCGATGGTCTTGATCACACAAGTATAATTATTCCTCCTATATGTCCAGCACTTGTGCTTTGATTAATTGTAAAATCAAAAACTAAAAATAAAATGTCGATTTAGACTTGGGCATATTGGATGGATGGTGCGGTTCTTGGAATGTGGTGGTATGCCCGGTCCCTAAGGACCGAGTACTTGGGTCACTAAGCCAAGCGCTTTTTGTGTGCTAACCACACGAGGGGATATGGGACCTCTCTTGACTAAGTACTTTGGGAGGTGTTAATTATGAGCTGGTTGGTGGGTATGTTTTAATAAAATCTGTGTGTGTAGTGTTGGGAGGGAGCATTGGCGGACCGGTTAGGTCTGTCTAATGTGTCTTGTCCCGTGGGTTGCGGCTCGTAATTAGCATCGTCCATTGGAAATGTCTCGTAGGACTTAGCGTGCGGCACACCAAAGGTAGTGTGCTTAAAGGAAAGGCGGTCGGCGTGTGGGTACATTGGTACACCTGCGTAGGATAAAACTATTGAATAGCCTCGTCCTAGGTTATGGACATGCTTGGTAAGGTCGTTCAAGACTAGTCTCAACCTTTTAATTAAAACTTGATGGGTTGGTATGAGCGGGAGTTCATGCTATTGTTGTGGTGACTAAGGGTTAGTCACTTCGTGTTTGTTCTTGTTGTTGTTATTATGTTATTATCGCGTTGTATTTCAACAATTAAAAATGCTTTATCAAATTGCCTTCAATCTATTATGTTATTGCAAATGAAACTTGCTTTGTGCTAAAATGTAAGTCCAAAGCTCCATCCACTTAATTAAAGCTTGCATGTAGCTAAATTATAGTTTTGTTATCTCACACGTAAGTCTTTGGAGTACTTTATGTACTCATTGCGCTGGTTGTGGCAATTTTGTGGCTTTTGTTGCAGAGGAAGAAGGAGAGCTCAAGAGCCTCTCTTTTGTGCTACGTGTTGCGCTTTCTTGACGACTAGCTTGGCGGTCGGTCGATGCCTAGGGGTTAAGGCACACTCGATTGGCTTTGTGTTATAGCCATCTTTATGGCACTTTTGCTTCCGCTGTTATCTTTTTGTAATTATTGTTATTTGGCCTAAGGGCCTCTCTTTTGTAATATCTATTCCATATTAATATTAACTTCTGGTTTGTTGCTTATGTACTATGTGTTGTATGGAATTGATATACTCTTTTGTTGTGAGGTATGTATACTGCATTCTGGGGAGTATACATTTCTCGAGACCGGGTTTATTTGGTTGATAATACTAGGGTCAATTGGATGACTAAGTATTATGAGCCTAATAAACATCGGGGTCTCACAAATGGAATATCACCCCAAACGAAAGCCAAAATCAGCGGTTATTTAAACTTTAAAAAGCTTCTAAAAGACCCTAAAAACAGCCAAGAAACACCAAAAGCAAGGCTCAACTTCTCAACTCAACTAACCCGTATTGAATGAACGAGTAATTGGTCGAGAAGATCAAAAATCAGATTGTAGGGTGAGAGCTAATGCTACTAAAGAGCAAGGTTAAATCAGCGAAATAAGTGTTAGATACTTAGCTAACTAGTATCACATCTTACCCTTTTATTCCCACAAGTTTTAGTTGATTAACCTCTCATTATCTATCCTAATTAGACACCTTTGAGACTGCTGTCCGGAAATTTGATGCTTGCTGTCCAGATTTCGCATCCAAGCTCCTTGTCGAATCACCGACTCCAGAACATCAAAACCTTGTAGTGGGCAGCTCACACTTCAATTTGCCAATCTCATTGGTTCTCCTAAAACCCAAAGGTTAATCGACAACAACTATTTTGTAGAAGGGAAGAGAGGAAAACAACTTTTAAAACTCAAATTAGAGTGGGATGAGAAGAGAAAGCTAAGATAGGTAAGGAATAAAATCCGAGAATTTACCTAAGCTTTCAAAACTCATTTGATGTTTTGAAAATAGGTTTTCAAAATATCCTAAGGACGACCAAGCTTGCGTTATTATGGTCAAGATGGCTCGATACCAACTTTTAGGAGACTCGACGCTTATTAGGCTCATAATACTTAGTCATCCGATTGACCCTAGTATTATCAACCAAATAAACCCGGTCTCGAGAGATGTATACTTCTGAATGCAAGATACATACCTCACAACAAAAGAATGTATCAATTCCATACAACACATAGAACATAAGCAACAAACCGAAGTTACATTAATATGGAATAGATATTACAAAAGAGAGGCCCTTAGGCCAAATAACAATAATTACAAAAGATAACAATGAAGCAAAAGTGCCATAAAGATGGCTATAACACAAAGCCAATCAAGTGTGCCTTAACCCCTAGGCATCTGACCGACCGCCAAGCTAGTCGTCAAGAAACGCAACACGTAGCACAAAAGAGAGGCTCTTGGAGCTCTCCTTCTTCCTCTGCACAAAAGCCACAAAATTGCCACAACCACGGGCGGATGAGTACATAAAGTACTCCGCAAGACTTACGTGTGAGATAACAGAACTATAAATAGCTACATGCAAGCTTTATTTAAGTGGATGAGGCTTTGGACTCATTTTAGCATAAAGCAACATTTATTTGCAATAACATAATAGATTGAAAGCAATTTGACAAAGCATTTTAGATGTTGAAGTAACAACGAGAATAATAACATAATAACAACAACAAGAACAACTCGAAGTGACTAACCCAAGTCACCACAACAATAGCATGAACTCCCGCTCATACCAACCATGTCAAGTTTTAATTAAAGGTTGTAGTCTAGTCTTGAACGACCTTACCAAGCATGTCCATAACCTAGGACGAGGCTATTCAATAGTTTTATCCCTGCAGGTGTACCACTGCACCCACACGCCGCATCGCCTTTCCTTTACGCACACTTCCGAAGGTGTGCTGCACGGCTAAGTCCTACGAGACCTTTCCAAAGGATGAATGCTAATTACGAGCTGCACAACCCACGGGAGAAGGAGACATCACAACCTTCCCTAAGCTAATGCTCCCTCCCACACTATACATATACATTTGTTTTTGAAAACACACCAACCGAGCTCGCTCATAATTAACACCTCCTAGAGTACTTAGTCAAGAGGGGTTCCATATGCCCTCAGCGTGGTTAGTACGAAATCGCTGGCTTAGTGACCCAAGTACTCGGTCCTTAGGGACCTGCATACCACCACATCCAAAAACCGCACCATCCATCCAATATGCCCAAGTCTAAATCAATCTTTTATTTTCAGTTTTTGATTTTACAATTAATCATAGCACAAGTGCTGGACATAAAGGAGTAATAATCATTTTTGAGTGATCAAGACCATCGACTAAGTCGATGATCGCCCATTTCTACCGAAAACTAAGCATGTCTAAGCAATTTACATCGAAACTACTAAGTGATAAGAGCTCATCCAACGAGCTCCCACCACAGCAAATAACCTAGGCTCATGGTAGTAGAGGGTAAAGAATTCCTACAGATTATGCGACTATAGGATTACTAACGACATTTAACACAAAGTAGCATGCATACATAGAAGTAAAACAAAGTATTAAGCTTTAAAGTAATGGGACAATGATGGAAATGGTCAAACTGCTTGCCTTGTTGCTGGTGGTCAAGTGGTGGCAGAGGGTCGCTCTCGGGATCACCACAAATGTCGAAACCTAACGGAAAAGCGAGAACGAACCGATAAGAACGACGAAAAACCAAAAAGACGCACAACAAACGAACTCCAAAAGCCATGAAAATTTTACAGCAGCAAGACAATGATTTATCATGAATTTAGCAACAAGAACCAATTGATTTGGATTCTCAATGCAAAAGATATGATGAAATCAATTCTGCTCAGCCTACTAAAATACCAAACTGCACTATTCACTAATTTAATTATGAGGCAACATTTTCTAGAACAGCAGCGAAGCTGAAATTTTTACTGTAAAACCAGCACCTCATGAGATGAATAACACAATTGAGTTCACCTCATTTGGAGCTATATTGCACTTTCTATAATTTTTCAAAAACGAGAACTTGAACAAAATTATAATGCACAAGTCCTCAATTTCCTAACAGCAACATGCTCAAAACTAATTTTCACAGTGAGTTCACTAAGAGAGGAAACCAACAAAGTTGGTCTCACCCAAAAATAGTCTATAGAGCATTAGTTATGTATTTTACAAGTTAAGCATTGATTTAAGTGCACATTTTAAAGTTGGTTTTAAAATCTAATGGCAAACTGTGCTCTGGAGCTGAACTCAACTTACAATCATTTTTGGATTAAAGTCAAGTCCGAGACAGAGCCAACATACTTTGAATGACCTCATTTGGAATCAAAATGAAAGAGATAAGAAATTCTAAAGTCTATACCTTATTTCAGTTTAACTAAGACCTCACTGGAATTTCTAAAACTCACAAGGGCATGGGAGGACGTGAGCCACAGATCTTAAATCCAACGGCTCAAGACCTCCAGGAGAACATCACACACGCGCACGTGAAAGTCCAGAGGTCCTGGACCTCTTAGCAACTCACATGCGCGAGGTGAGGGGGAGGTCGGGACCGCAGATGCGAAATCCAACGGACCACAACACAGGAAGGAGGTCCGAACGCACTGAGATCAAAGGGAGGTCCTCAACGGTGAGATCTTCCAAAGGAAGATCTAAACTATCAAGATCTCCCCAAGGAAGATCTGCATCGCCAAGACCTCACAGAGGAGGTCCTGGACGGTCCAGATGTTCCAAGGGAGGTCCTCGATGGTTCAGATCGTCCGAGGGAGGACCTTGACGGTCAAGATCTACCCGGGGAGGTCATGAACGGCTGAGATGGCTACGGAGAGGTCCTAAGGGAGGTCTAAACGTTACAGACCTCCAGGGAGGTCTGGACGGCCACGATTACGCAAGGGGAGGTCTTGGACGCTCCAGATCTCCTCGGAGGAGGTCTCGACGCCCTGCACTCCAACGCCGCACGAGCTATGGACATGAGATAAATGCGCCGCGGACCACGAGGAGGTCCGCGAGGGGTTTTAATGCGCGCAAAGGGGACAGGTTAATGGCGCTAAGACACCAATGATTGCGATGATTGGGCATTTAAAACGGTGAATTTATGTCCTAAAACGACAATGACACGCCGGACGTCCGATAAAATCCCGAGCGTGAAGAAGTGATCTCGCGCGGCGATGTAGAGCTCGCCGGTGAGGTCCAATGATACCACCGAGTGCACAATAACGCTTGCACTCCGTGGACCTCCTCTCGACGGCGACGGCGGCTTTGAACGCCATGAGCCGAGAGGGCAAAAGATGACCAAAGACGCCAAACATGAAAATGCAAAAGCAGCTCGCGCAACATTCAAGCTTGTGCCCAGAAAAGCTCCGCAAAATCATTCATGCGGGTGCCAGCAACTAAAGGACTAACAGGAGGTACCTGGAGGTCCTAAGGTGCTGGGGAGGTCGTGGAGGTGATGACCGGAGTTGGGGAAGACAGTGAAGCTTCACCGCCCAAGACACCAGCTCCAGCTTTGTCCTCCTCTGAAAAGTGCCCAAACAACTAAGTCAGGGATAACTTCCAAGAGGTGTTGGGAGCAAAAGCGAACAAGGGTTTGAAAAGGAAGCCACTGGATCTTCTTGTGCCACTGAGGAGCTCCAAGGACTCAACAATGGCAGCCACCAGTGAGGAAGTGAGTGAGGGAGGAGCTCAGCCACGCACAAGTGCAAGACTGAGATCAATTGGGTGTAAAGGAAGCCAAGGGAGGCTCCCAAAGGATACTTTATAGCCTGAGTGAAGGTTTTGAACTGGGGCTAAGCTCCATGGTGAGCTTAGCCCACGGGTTGGTCCATGGGGTGGACAAGACATAAAGGTTGACAAGGGGTAGGGTGTCTTGACTGAGATGAAAGTCGACTGCATTAAATGCGGTCAAGAAAGAGTGATGAAAGGACACAGTGGACAGGCTGGACATTAACTCCACCGCTCAGAGCACGCATGCGCGCCAGAGGAAGGAGAAGAACAGGGGAGGTCCTTATGACCGTTGGATAAGACCTGGGGAGGTCCTAACCATCGGATCCAATTTTTGAACCGTTATGTTTTAAGTGGCTGGGAGGAGGTCCCAGCCACACGATCAAGGGTGGGGAGGTCGTGGCCCTCCGATTTCCTTAATCGCGAAAACGCACGTGAGGAAAAGGGACAGGAGGTCCAAAGCGTTGGATCTCCATCCAACGGTGCGGACCTCCAGTGAGGACTTAACCGCACGCGATCAAAAAGACATGAGGGGAGGTCATGGCCTTTGGATTTAAATCCAAGGGCACTGACCTGATGGGGAGGTCCGATATGATGCGCGACAGGCAAGGGAGGTCAGGACCGCTAGATTTAGATCTAAGGGTTCCGATCAAAAGAGGTAGAGGTCCTGAGCCTGCGCAACGCACAAGGGAGGTCATGGCCTTTAGATTTAGATCTAAGGGCTACGATCTCACGTGCGCTGGGGAGGTCTGGTGCGCATGAGACAAAAAGGAGGTCGTGGAGTGAGATTTTAATCTAACGGTGCACAACAAAAGATGGGGGAGGTTGTGAGTGCTTGATAACACGGGGAGGTCGTGAGCTGTTGGATTTGATCCAATGGCTACGACCTTGGTTAGGTGGGAGGTTTGTTTAGTTTAGGTTGAGAGGAGGAGGTCAGGGCCATGGATCTTGGATCTAAGGGCTATGACCTCACGTAGGTGGGATGACCTGACTGAGTATGTTGAGGAGGAGGTCGTGGCGGTTGGATTTGATCCAACGGCTACGACCTCAACAAGGTGGGATGACCTCGCTGCGATGGTTTAACAGCTCGAGGAGGTCTTTGAGGTTTAACACACAGGGGAGGTCATGACCGTTGATCACGGATCCAACGGCAACGACCTCATGAGGTGGGGAGGTCCTTGCGGTGTTGACCGCGGAGGAGGTCGTGGCTGTTGGATGTAAATCCAACGGCTGCGACCTGATCAAGGTGGAGATGAGGTCTGCTGAGGTGCAGACATGGTTGGGCTGGACCAGCTTTGAATATGGCTAGCCCAAGGAACAGTGTAGGCTTTTAAATCTAGTTTTTAACAGCTGAAACTTAGCAGAATTATTTGAGATAGCAAATGAGCTCCAAATTTGATGAAATTTTAACTGGAGCTTGCTGACAATGAGATCAACCTTGCATAAAATTTCCAGAGGTTATTATGCAATGCATTTTTCTCAGGAAATTCATTAAGGTTGTTTAAAGGATTGTTTTACCTCCAAAATTTATCAAACTAGTTTTACAACTTGTGATATTTTTCAGAGGGGTCCCATATCAGTTTTGGGACCAAGGAAAATATATTCCAAATGTTTGGCACAAGATTTAAGATAATTGGAAAAAGGAATTTGATTTTTGGTCAACAAGAGCTTTGTGTTTTTGGATTACACAACTCTTGGACAAGAATTACATAAGATTTTAGGGTTTTTCAAGATGTGAGAAAAAGTTTTAATTTCTACACATATAATTATACTTGATTAACCCTAATTATACATTTGGGATGTTACAAAATCTCTCCCCCTTACAGAAATCTCGTCCCGAGATTTGGCTCACTCGATAAAGAAAGATGGATAGTCCGCACGCAGACGCGATCTTCTCTTTCCCAAGTAGCCTCATCCTCGGAATGGTTTGACCACTGAACTTTAAGGAACTTGATGGTCTTATTCCTTGTCCTTCGTTCAGACTCATCGAGTACGCGAACAGGGTGCTCGCGATAGGTCAAATCTTTCTCGACATCGAGAGTTTCCAACGGAGCTTCCTCGCTTGGAACACGGAGGCACTTCTTAAGCCGGGACACATGGAAAACATCATGTACCCCTCAAGTGCAGGTGGCAACTCCAACTTATAGGCAACAGCTCCTTCTTCTCGATAACGCGGTAGGGACCGACATATCGAGGAGCCAACTTGCCCTTGACGCCAAACGTTGATGGCCCTTCAAAGGAGAGACTTTGAGATAAACAAAGTCATTAGGCTCAAAACGTAACTCACGCCGACGGCGATCCGCATAGCTCTTTTGCTGGATTGAGCTGCGCGCAAACGCCTCGAATAATAATTTGGACTTGGCGCCGGCCTCATTGATTGAGTCCGCCAAAGAGAGGTCTCTCACCGGTCTCGACCAGTTCAACGGGTTCTACACTTTCTCCGCATAAGGCCTCAAATGGTGCCATGCCGAGACCGGCCGAAAGTTGTTGTTATCTGGCTTCGGCGAATGGCAAGCATTTCTCCCAATGCTTCCCATATGAAAGGACACAAGCACGAAGCATGTCCTCCAAAACTGGTTGACCCTCTCGCCCGACCATCGTTTGGGGGTGATATGCCGTGCTAAAGGTAAGACGAGTGCCCATAGCCTCTTGCAAGCTATGCCAAAACGAGACGTGAAAAGGATCCACGATCCGACACAATCGTCTTCGACACCGTGCAAACTCACGATGCGAGGCGATATAGAGTTCCGCCAAAAGACCTACCCAAGTTCGGTCTTGACGGAAGGAAATGTGCCACCTTAGTCAATCGATCGATGACGACCCAAATGGCATCATTCTTCTTCGGGACGTGGGTAGACCGTGATAAAATCCATTCCGATCGAATCCCACTTCCACTCAGAATTGGCAAAGGTCAAGCGATCAGCGGGACGCCGATGTTCGGCCTTGACACGACGACACACGCCGCGACTCTAAGAACGAATTCGCGATCTCCTCTTCATTCGGGTCCACCAAAATCTCTGGCGGAGATCTTGATACATCTTTGTGGCCCCGGATGAATGGATAAAGGCGAATCATGGGCTTCACGGAGGATTAAATTCCGCAACTCCATGTCCTTTGGAACCATTAAGGCGTTGTTCGAACCTCACGACGCCATGCTCATCCTCGAGAAGCACTTGGTCGCTCCGTTCTTGACATTTGCCTTAATGTGGCTCACTCCAACATCCGATTGCCGGGCGGACTTGATCCGATCCACCAAGGTTGGTTGCACAACCATGGCGCGAGAGATCCATGCTCAACTATCTCCAAGTTGAGACATTTGGAATGCCTCGAGAAGAGAGGCGAATGCTCCTTGAGCACTAAGGCATTACAATGCGCTTTATGACTAAGCGCATCGGCAACGACATTAGCCTTGCCCGGATGGTAGTGAATACCCATATCATAATCCTTGATCAACTCCAACCATCTCCTTTGCCCGAGGTTCAGTCAGGTTGGGTGAACAAGTACTTGAGGCTTTTGTGATCCGAATACACTTCACAACGACACCGATTAGGTAATGTCGCCAAATCTTAAGTGCATGAATCACCGCAGCCCAACTCCAAGTCATGAGTAGGGTAGTTGAGTTCATGAGGTCTCAATTGCCTTGATGCATAGGCCACTACCTTGCCTTCTTGCATAAGGACACAACCGAGGCCTCGACGAGAAGCATCGCAAAAGATATCGGTTGCGATGGATATCGGGAAGAACAAGAACGGAGCGGTGGTCAAATGCTTCTTGAGTATATGGAAACTTGCCATGCAAGCATCGGACCACAAGAACTTCTTGTCCTTCTTGAGCAACTCCGTCATCGGCCGCGATCTTGGAGAAGTTCTCGATAAAGCGGCGATAATATCCCGCTAAACCAAGAAAACTCCGCGACGGTGACGAAGCGGGCGGACTCCATGACGTAACATCGGTGACCTTGCTAGGATCAATACTACGCCTCGCTGAAAGAATATGGCCTAAGAAAGCCACTTCCTTCAACCGAACACACACTTGCTGAACTTGGCATGGTGGTGCTCACGTAGCTTGCCTAACACAAGCTTCAGATGCTCGGCATGATCCTCATCGTTCTTGGAATAGATAAGAATATCATCGATGAAGACCACGCCAAACTTATCCAAATACTCCATGAATACCGAATTCATGAGGTTCATGAACAAGGCAGGAGCATTGGTTAAGCCGAATGACATGACAGTGTATTCATACAAGCCGTAGTGAGTAGAGAACGCCGTCTTGGGAATATCCTCAGGTCGAATCCGAACCTGATGATATCCCACTCTCAGATCAATCTTGGAGAAAACTCGAGCTCCAGTTAATTGATCGAAGAGATCGTCGATGCAGGGCAAGGGATACTTATTCTTTACCGTCACTTCATTAAGTGGACGATAATCGACGCACATGCGTAAAGTACCGTCCTTCTTCTTTACGAAGATTGCTGGACAACCCCAAGGAGATGAGCTAGGGCGGATGAAACCCTTCTCTTGCAGCTCACTTAACTGCTTCTTCAATTCTACCAACTCGTTCGGTGGCATCCGATAAGGCCTCTTTGAGATAGGGCGCGCACGGAGCCAACTCAATGACAAACTCGAGGTCTCGAACGGGTGGCATCCCCGGAAGATCAGCGGGAAAGACATCAGCAAAGTCACAAACTGTTGGGACTTCGCTAATATCTAGAGCGGGCTTCGCTTCAAGCGCGAAGAGATGCGGATCTAGCGACTTGCTAAAAGCTTAACCCGCTTTCACGGAGGACTAGATAGAGATGAGCTTCTGGCGAATCGATTTGCCCCATGTGGGACAACCAATCCATGCCAAGAATCACATCAAGACTCGCTGAATGGAGAAGGATAAGGTTTGCTAAGAAACCTACGCCTTCGATCTCGATAAGGACATCCCTACACTCAGATTCGCTCTCAACTCCGAACCAGAGAGCGTAATGAGAAGCGGGACCGACAATGGAGAGAAAAGAAGCTCTCCGATAGCAAAGAAAAGACTCGTAAACAAATGAATGAGATGCTCTGAATCAAACAAAACAAAGAGCGGATGAGAGTTAACAGAAAGTGTACCTAGCACGACGCCGGGTGCCTCCCCGAGCCTCCTCTCGTGGTGATGGCGTTGACGCGACCACTACCCACGCCTTTGGGTAGCCGGACGATCTTTCGGTCCCGAAGCCGCACCACCTCCTGGCCCGCGTCCTCCATTAGGACGAGGGGCTGCTCCTGTCTTCTTAGGGCATTGGTTCGCATAATGCCCCTTCTGGTTGCATGAGAAGCATGTGACCCCGGCAGCCGGGTTGCGGGGGCCGCTCTGCTGACTCGCAGGTGCACGTGACTGAGACACGGCCTGCGAAGGACGAGGAACAGGGGCAGGTGACCTCGGGGGCGCCGAAGAGTGAGAGTGGTACCCCTGAGACTGCCCGAAGCGGGGACGGGAGGAACCGGCCCTGGATGACTTATGGGCCTCCCACTTGCGCTTGCGGGAGTCCATAAGCTCTCGAGCCGCATGCTCAGCGACGATGGCCTTGTCGACCAAGGTCTGAAAATCAGGAAAGTCGACAATGGATAGCTTGTCCTTCAGCTCCTCGGACAAGCCACGCCTGAACTTGGCCTGCTTAGCCATATCAGTGGCCACATCCTCAGGAGCATAACGAGCTAGATGGTTGAACTCAGAGACATACTCCATGATCGAAGCACGCCTTGCTTGAGCGCGAAGAAACTCCCCGCTTGATCTCCATCAAGCCGGCAGGATGTGAGCCCCATGAAGGCAAGACTGAAACTCCTCCCAAGAGACGGTGGGGTCTGCGGCTGCATGGCGAGAAAGCTCTCCCACCATGACAAGGCTGCACCCTCCACCGGTGGTGCGATGCGAACAGCGCCTTCTCGTGTTTCGGCATCTGCGCGGCGCGGCTTACGCTCCACAAGACGGCCAATCGTCCAAGATCCAAAGGGTCCTCGGACCAGGGAAAAGGTAGGGTGAGTACGAAGAAACTCCGCGAGTCCTCCACGCTGGCCGATGGGCATTCCTCGCCCAGATCCTCAAGCTCCGGTAAGTGTAGCAGGTGTTGCGCGATGACGCCGAAGAGAACTCTCCGGTCATCCGCGCAGTTGCGCCGATCTGAAGAAGAACTCTCGGCCATGGTCGGAGGAGGAGGAAGCTCTCGTCCGGACCAGCTCATCGCCTTGGCCGCCACGAAAAGGTCCCGCCATCCTGTTACAAGGAATTTTGGTTAGCAACTAGACCCGAAAACAAAGCCTTAAAGAAAGCAAAAGCGATCGACTAGGGGAATGGTGTAACATCCCAAATGTATAATCAGGGTTATTCAAGTATAATTATATGTGTAGAAATTAAAACTTTTTCTCACAACTTGAAAACCCTTACAATCTCATGTAATTCTTGTCCAAGAGTTGTGTAAACCAAGAACACAAAGCTCTTGTTGACCAAAAGTCAAATTCATTTTCCAATTCTCTCAAATCTTGTGCCAAACAATTGGAAAGTATCTTCCTTGGTCCTAAAACTGAGGTGGGACCCCTCTGAAAAATATCACAAGTTGTAAAACTAGTTTGATAATTTTTGGAGGTAAAATGAATCATTGAACAACCTTAATGAAATTCCTGAGAAAAATGCATGGCATAATAACCTCTGGAAAATTTATGTAAGGTTAATCATGTTGTCAGCTAGCTCCAGTTAAAATCTTATGAATTTTGGAGTTCATTTGCTATCTCAAACAATTTTGCAAAGTCTTAGCTGTTAGAAAATTAAATTTAAAACAGTACATGCTCCTTGGCCGAGCCAGACTCAAACCCCGGGTCCAAATTTCAACCCCATCTAACCTCCTTTTCCACCTTGATGAGGTCGTAGCCATTGGATCCAATCCAAAGGCCACGACCTCCCCCTCAATCAACGCACCCAGGACCTCCCCTTCGAAGTCCTCTGGACCGCGTGGACCTCCTCGGGTCAACGTGGGCGCCAGAGACCTCCTCATGGTCAACACCGCAAGGACCTCCCACCTCATGAGGTCATTGCCGTTGGATCCGTGATCAACGGTCATGACCTCCCCTGTGTGTTAAACCTCAAAGACCTCCTCGAGCTGTTAAACCATCGCAGCGAGGTCATCCCACCATGTTGAGGTCGTAGCCGTTGGATCAAATCCAACAGCCACGACCTCCTCCTCAACATACTCAGTCAGGTCATCCCGCCTTGTTGAGGTCTTGGCCCTTGGATTAAGATCCAACCGGCCCTGACCTCCCATGGTTATCCAACCTCAAAAACCACCTTCCACCTTGGCGAGGTCATCATTTGTTGGATTTACATCCAACCGCTCCTGACCTCCCTTTGTACTCACTTGAGGTCGTAGCCGTTGGATTTACATCCAAAGGCCACGACCTCCTCTGAAAAATATTACAGCAAGGTCCTCCCTTCCATGTTGTGGTCCGTTAGATCTTCCATCTACGGCCATGACCTCCCTCACCTCAAGATGTGCGTGGTTAGGAGGTCCAGACCTCTGGACCTCCCATGTGCATGTGTGTTGTTCTCTGGGAGGTCTCGAGCCGTTGATCTGAGATCTGTGGCTCACGACCTCCCATGTCTTTGTGAATGTTAGGAAGGTCAAGAATTCTTAAGTATGAACCTGAATGAGGTATAAACTTTAGAATTTCATATCTTTTTCATTTTAAATCCTTTTGAGGTCATTCAAATTGTGTTAGCTCTATCTTGAACTTGACTTTAGTCCAAAAATGGTTGTAAGTTGAGTTCAGCTCCAGAGCACAGTTTTGCCATAGGTTTTAGTACTCCCTTTTGGATAATACACTCAAAATTTAGGTTTAACTTGTAAAACCCATAACTAATGTTCTGTAGGTTATTTTTGAATGAGACCAACTTTGTTAGCTTCCTCTATTAATGAACTCACTGTAAAAATTAGATTTGAGCATATTGCTGTTATAGAAATAAGGACTTGTGCATTATAATTTTGTTCAAGTTCTTGTTTTTGAAAAATTATAGGAAGTGCAATATAGCTCCAAATGGGATGAACTCAATTGTGTTATTCATCTCATGAGGTGCTGGTTTCACAGTAAAAATCTCAGCCTCACCACTTTTCTAGAAATTGTTGCCTCATAATTAAATTAGTGAATAGTGCAGTTTGGTATTTTCAGGGCTGAGCAGAATTGTTTTGCTCATAACTTTTGCATTAAGAATCCAAATCCATTGGTTCTTGTTGCTAAATTCCTAAAATCACCCTCTTACTGCTGTAGAAATATCAGAGAATTTGGAGTTCGTTTGCTGTGCTGTCTTGTTGTTTTTCGTCGTTTTATCGGTTCTTTATCGTTTTTCCGTTAGGTTTCGACATTTGTGGTGATCCATAAACGACCCTCCGCAACAAAGTGACCAGCAGCAAGGCAAGCAGTTTGACCATTTCCATCATGTCCCATTACTTTAAAGCTTACTACTTTGTTTTACTTCTATGTATGCATGCTACTTTGTGTTAAATGTCGCTAGCTTTCCTATAGTTGCATAATCTGTAGGAATTGTTATCCTCTACTACCAATGAGCCTAGGTTATTCGCTGTGGTTTGAGCTCGTTGGATGAGCTCTTATCACTTAGTAGTTGCGTTTAAAACTGCTTAGACATGCTTAGCTATCGGTAGTAATGGGCCATCATCGACATAGTCGATGGTCTTGATCACACAAGTATAATTATTCCTCCTATATGTCCAGCACTTGTGCTTTGATTAATTTGTAAAATCAAAACTGAAAATAAAATGTCGATTTAGACTTGGGCATATTGGATGGATGGTGCGGTTCTTGGAATGTGGTGGTATGCCCGGTCCCTAAGGACCGAGTACTTGGGTCACTAAGCCAAGCGCTTTTATGTGCTAACCACACGAGGGGATATGGGACCCTCTTGACTAAGTACTTTGGGAGGTGTTAATTATGAGCTGGTTGGTGGGTATGTTTTAATAAAATCTGTGTGTGTAGTGTTGGGAGGAGCATTGGCGGCACGGTTAGGCTGTCTAATGTGTCTTGTCCCCGTGGGTTCTTGCTCGTAATTAGCATCGCCCATTGGAAATGTCTCGAGGACTTAGCCGTGCGCAGCACACCTAAGGTAGTGTGCTTAAAGGAAAGGCGATGCGACGTGTGGGTACATTGGTACACCCCGCAGGATAAAACTATTCAATAGCCTCGCCCTAGGTTATGGACATGCTTGGTAAGGTCGTTCAAGACTAGTCTCAACCTTTTAATTAAAACTTGATGGGTTGGTATGAACGGGGAGTTCATGCTATTGTTGTGGTGACTAAGGGTTAGTCACTTCCAGGTTTGTTCTTGTTGTTGTTATTATGTTATTATCGCGTTGTATTTCAACAATTAAAAATGCTTTATCAAATTGCCTTCAATCTATTATGTTATTGCAAATGAAACTTGCTTTGTGCTAAAATGTAAGTCCAAAGCTCCATCCACTTAATTAAAGCTTGCATGTAGCTAAATTATAGTTCTGTTATCTCACACGTAAGTCTTGCGGAGTACTTTATGTACTCATCTGCCCGGGGTTGTGGCAATTTTTGTGGCTTTTGTTGCAGAGGAAGAAGGAGAGCTCCAAGAGCCTCTCTTTTGTGCTACGTGTTGCGCTTTTCGACGACTAGCTTGGCGGTCCGGTCAGATGCCTAGGGGTTAAGGCACACTGATTGGCTTTGTGTTATAGCCATCTTTATGGCACTTTTGCTTCCGCTGTTATCTTTTTGTAATTATTGTTATTTGGCCTAAGGGCCTCTCTTTTGTAATATCTATTCCATATTAATATTAACTTCTGGTTTGTTGCTTATGTACTATGTGTTGTATGGAATTGATATACTCTTTTGTTGTGAGGTATGTATACTGCATTCTGGGGAGTATACATTTCTCGAGACCGGGTTTATTTGGTTGATAATACTAGGGTCAATTGGATGACTAAGTATTATGAGCCTAATAAACATCGGGGTCTCACAAAAGTTGGTATCAGAGCCGTTATGACCGTAGTAACACAAGCTTGGTCGTCTTTAAGATATTTTGGAAAACCTATTTTCAAAGTATAAACGAGATTTGAAAGCTTAAGAAAATTCTCAGATTTTATTCCTCATCTACCTTAGCTTTCTTCTCATCTCACTCTAATTTGAGTTTTGAAAGTTGTTTTCCTCTCTTCTCTTCTACAAAATAGTCATTATCGATTAGTTGGGTTTTGGGTAACATATGAGAGTTCTAAATTGATGTTTTGGCTACCTTCTTGGTGAAGAATAGAAGTATTTGAAGGCGAAACTCAAATCTGAAAATTCTGGACAGCAAGCAAGCATTTTAGGGCAGCAGTGCTTAAGCTAGTAAATGAGGTAGAAAATGAGAGGCTAATCAACTAAAACTTGTGGGAATAAAAGGGTAAGATGTGATACTAGTTAGCTAAGTATCTAACACTTATTTCGCTGCCTTAACCTTGCTCTCTAATAGTTTTAGATCTCATCTTACAATCTGATTTGTAATCTTCCGATCAATTACTCGCTCATTCAATATGGGTTAGTTGAGTTGAGAAGTTGAACCTTGCTTTTGGTGTTTCTTGGCTGTTTGTAGAGTCTTTTAGAAGCTTTTAAAGTTAATTACTCGTTGTTTTGGCTTTCGCTTAGGGTGATCTTCATTCCCTAGTCGATCGCTTTTGTTTTCTTTAAGGCTTAGTTTTTTGGGTCTAGTTGCTAACCAAAATTTCTTGTAACAGATGGCGGGACTTTTCGTAGCGGCCAAGGCGATCGGCCACCTGGTCCGGACGAGGAGCTTCCTCCTCCTCCGACCATGGCCGAGGTTCTTCTTCAGATAGAGCGCAACCGCGCGGATGACAGGAGAGTTCTACTGGACGTCATCGCGCGCAACACTACTGCACTTTCCGGAGCTTCAGGATCTGGGCCAGGGAATGCCCATCAGCCTCGTGGGGGTCTTGCTGAGTTCCTTCGTACTCAGCCCCCTACCTTTTCTCGGTCTGAGGACCCTTTGGATGCGGACGATTGGCTTCGTCTTGTGGAGCGTAAGCTTCGCATAGCGCAGTGCCAGGAGCACGAGAAGGCGCTGTTCGCATCGCACCAGCTTGAGGGTGCAGCTTTGTCCTGGTGGGAGAGCTATCTCGCCATGCAGCCCGTGAGACCGCACCGCCTCTTGGGAGGAGTTTCAGATCGCCTTCCGTCGGGCTCACATCCTCGCCGGCTTGATGGAGATCAAGAAGGGAGTTTTTTGCGCCAAGCAAGGGCGAGCTCACCATGGAGTATGTGTACGAGTTCAACCATCCGGCTCGTTATGCTCCCGAGGATGTGGCTACCGATATGGCCAAGGTGCCAAGTTCAGCGTGGCTTGTCCGAGGAGTCAAGGAGAAGCTATCCATTGCCGACTTTTTCCGATTTTCAGACCTTGGTCGACAAGGCCATCGTCGCCGAGCATGCGGCTCGGGAGCTTATGGATTCTCGCGCAAGTGGGAGACCTATAAGACTTCGAGCCCAGTGCTTCCGCCTCGTTTGGGCGGCCTCGGGTACCACTCTCATTCTTCGGCGCCCGAGGTCACCGCCTGTTTCGCCCTTCGCAGTCGCCGTGTCCTACCACGCACTGCGAGTCGCCAGAGCGGCCCCGCAACCCGGCCGCCGGGTCACATGTTTCTCATGCAACCGAAGGGGCATTATGCTAACCAATGCCCTAAGAAGACAGAGCAGCCCCTCGCCCTAATGGAGGACGCGGTCGAGGTGGTGCATCTCAGACCGAAGATCGTCCCGCTACCCAAGGCGTGGGTAGTGGTCGCGTCAACGCCATCACCGCAGAGGAGGCTCAGAGGCACCCGACGCCGCATTAGGTACACTTTCGTTAACTCTCACCCTGCCATCGTCTTGTTTGATTCAGAGCATCTCATTCCTTTGTTTTCGAAGTCTTTTGCTCTGTTGGAGAGCTTTTTCCTCTCCATTGTCGGTCCCGCTTACTCATTCGCTCTCTGGTTCGGAGTTGAGAGCGAGATTGAGTGTAGGATGTCCCTATCGAGATCGAAGGCGAGGGTTCTTAGCAAACCTTATCCTTCTCCATTCAATGAGTCTAGATGTGATTCTTGGCATGGATTGGTTGTCTCAAAGACATGGGACAAATCGATTGTGCCAGAAGCTCATCTCTCTGTCTAGTTCTTCCGGTGAGCAGGTTTGCTTCTCACCGGTCGCTAGATCCTCATCTCTTCGCTTGAAGCGAAGCCCGCCCAGATATTAGCGAAGTCCCAACAGTTTGTGACTTTGTTGATGTCTTTCCCGCTGATCTTCCAGGATGCCACCCGCTCGAGACCTCGAGTTTGTCATTGAGTTGGCTCCTGCATCGCCCCTATCTCAAAGAGGCCTTATCGGATGCCACCGAACGAGTTGGTGGAGTTGAAGAAGCAAGCTAAGTGAGCTGCAAGAGAAGGGTTTCATTCGCCTAGCTCATCTCCTTGGGGTTGTCCAGCAATCTTCGTAGAAGAAGAAGGGCGGTATTTTACGATGTCGTTGATTACCGCCCACTTAATGAAGTGACTAGAAGAACAAGTATCCATTGCCCTCAAGATCGACGATCTCTTCGATCAATTGATCGGAGCTCGAGTTTTCTCCAAGATTGATTTGAGAGTGGGATATCATCGTTCAGATTCGCCCGAGGATATTCCAAAGACAAGATTCTCTACTCGCTATGGCTTGTATGAGTATACCGTCATGTCATTCGCTTAACCAATGCTCCTGCGCTTTGTTCATGAATCTCATGAATTCGGTATTCATGGAGTATTTGGATAAGTTTGTCGTGGTCTTCATCGATGATATTCTTATCTATTCCAAGAACGATGAGGAACATGATCAAGATCTCGAGGCTTGTGTTAGGCAAGCTACGTGAGCACCAACAGACGCCGAAGTTCAGACAAGTGTGCATTTCGTTGAAGGAAGTGGCTTTCTTAGGCCATATTCTTTCAGCAGGAGGCGTAGCCGTTGATCCTAGCAAGGTCAGCGATGTTCTTTCATGGAGTCAGCCTATTTCGGTCACCGATGTGTGGAGTTTTCTCGGTTTAGCGGGATATTATCGCCGCTTATCGAGAACTTCTCCAAGATCGCAGCCGATGACGGAGTTGCTCAAGAAGGACAAGAAGTTTGTGTGGTCCGTTGAGTGTGAGGAAAGTTTCCAAATACTCAAAAAGCATTTGACCACCGCTCCCGTTCTTGTTCTTCCTGATATCCATCGAAGCTTCGATATCTTTTGCGATGCTTCTCGTCGAGGCCTCGGTTGTGTCCTTATGCAAGAAGGCAAGGTAGTGGCCTATGCATCAAGACAATTGAGACCTCATGAACTCAACTACCCTACTCATGATTTGGAGTTGGTTGCTGTGATTCATGCACTTAAGATTTGGCGACATTACCTAATCAGAATCGTTGTGAAGTGTATTCGATCACAAAAGCCTCAAGTACTTGTTCACCCAACCCGACTGAACCTCGTGCAAAGGAGATGGTTGGAATTGATCAAGGACTATGATATGGGTATTCACTACCATCCGGCAAGGCGAATGTCGTTGCCGATGCGCTTAGTCATAAAGCGCATTGTAATGCCTTAGTGCTCAAGGAGCATTCGCCTCTTCTCGAAGCATTCCGGCGCCTCAACTTGGAGATAGTTGAGCATGGATTTCGCCGCCATGGTTGTGCAACCAACCTTGGTGGATCGGATCAAGTCCGCTCGCAATGGATTTGGGAGTGAGCCACATTAAGGCAAATGTCAAGGCCGGAACGACCAAGTGCTTTTCTCGAGGATGAGCATGGTGTTGTGAGGTTCGCAACGCCTTGTGGTTCCAAAGGACATGGAGTTGCGGAATTTGATCCTCCGCTGAAGCCCATGATTCGCCTTTTATCCATTCATCCCGGCCACAAAGATGTATCAAGATCTCCGCCGAGATTTTGGTGGACCCGAATGAAGAGGGAAATCGCGGTTCGTTGTCGAAAGTCGCGACGTGTCGTCGTGTCAAGGCCGAGCATCGGCGTCCGCTGGATCGCTTCACCTTTGCCAATTCTCGAGTGGAAGTGGGATTCGATCGAATGGATTTCATCACGGTCTACCCACATCCTCAAGAAGAATGATGCCATTTGGGTTGTCATCGATCGATTGACTAAGGTGGCACATTTTCTTCCGTCAAGACCGACCTTCGTAGGTCTTTTGGCGGAGCTCTACATCGCCTCGCGATCGTGAGTTTGCACGGTGTGTCGAAGACGATCGTGTCGGATCGTGGATCCCTTTTCACGTCTCGCTTTTGGCATAGCTTGCAAGAGGCTATGGGCACTCATCTTGCTTTTAGCACGGCATTCCACCCTCAAACTGATGGTCAGACCGAGAGGGTCAACCAAGTTTTGGAAGACATGCTTCGTGCTTGTGTCCTTTCCTATGGGAAGCATTGGGAGAAATGCTTGCCATTCGCCGAGTTTTCTTATAACAACAGCTTTCAGGCCAGTCTCGGCATGGCACCATTTGAGGCCTTATACGGGAGAAAGTGTAGGACCCCGTTGAACTGGTCAGAGACCGGTGAGAGACCTCTCTTTGGCCCGGACTCAATCAATGAGGCCGAGCGCCAAGTCCAAATTTTATTCGTGGCTGCTTGCGCATGCTCAATCCAGCAAAAGAGCTATGCGGATCGCCGCCGACGTGAGTTACGTTTTGAGCCTAATGACTTTGTTTATCTCAAAGTCTCTCCTTTGAAGGGCCATCAACGTTTTCGTCGGGGGCAAGTTGGCTCCTCGATATGTCGGTCCGCACACATTATCGAAGAAGGAGCTGTTGCCTATAAGTTGGAGTTGCCACCTGCACTTGCGGGGTACATGATGTTTTCCATGTGTCCCAGCTTAAGAAGTGCCTCCGTGTTCCAACCGAGGAAGCTCCGCTGGAAACTCTCGATGTCCAACCCGATTTGATTCTATCGCGAGCACCCTGCTGGCGTGCTCGATGAGTCCGAACGAAGGACAAGGAATAAGACCATCAAGTTCCTTAAAGTTCAGTGGTCAAACCATTTCGAGGATGAGGCTACTTGGGAAAGAGAAGATCGCGTCTGCGTGCGGACTATCCATCTTTCTTTATCGAGTGAGCCAAATCTCGGACGAGATTTCTGTTAGGGGAGATTTTGTAACATCCCAAATGTATAATCAGGGTTATTCAAGTATAATTATATGTGTAGAAATTAAAACTTTTTCTCACAACTTGAAAACCCTTACAATCTCATGTAATTCTTGTCCAAGAGTTGTGTAAACCAAGAACACAAAGCTCTTGTTGACCAAAAGTCAAATTCATTTTCCAATTCTCTCAAATCTTGTGCCAAACAATTGGAAAGTATCTTCCTTGGTCCTAAAACTGAGGTGGGACCCCTCTGAAAAATATCACAAGTTGTAAAACTAGTTTGATAATTTTTGGAGGTAAAATGAATCATTGAACAACCTTAATGAAATTCCTGAGAAAAATGCATGGCATAATAACCTCTGGAAAATTTATGTAAGGTTAATCATGTTGTCAGCTAGCTCCAGTTAAAATCTTATGAATTTTGGAGTTCATTTGCTATCTCAAACAATTTTGCAAAGTCTTAGTGTTAGAAAATTAAATTTAAAACAGAGCACTGCTTGTTCCTTGCCGAGCAGTACTCAAACCTCGTCCAAATTTCAACCCCATCGACCTCCTTTTTTCATTTGATGAGGTCGAGCCGTTGGATCCAATCCAAAGGCCACGACCTCCCCTCAATCAACGCACCCAGGACCTCCCCTTCGAAGTCCTCTGGACCGCGTGGACCTCCTCGGGTCAACGTGGGCGCCAGACCTCCTCCGCGGTCAACACCGCAAGGACCTCCCCACCTCATGAGGTCATTGCCGTTGGATCCGTGATCAACGGTCATGACCTCCCCTGTGTGTTAAACCTCAAAGACCTCCTCGAGCTGTTAAACCATCGCAGCGAGGTCATCCCACCATGTTGAGGTCGTAGCCGTTGGATCAAATCCAACAGCCACGACCTCCTCCTCAACATACTCAGTCAGGTCATCCCGCCTTGTTGAGGTCTTGGCCCTTGGATTAAGATCCAACCGGCCCTGACCTCCCATGGTTATCCAACCTCAAAAACCACCTTCCACCTTGGCGAGGTCATCGCTGTTGGATTTACATCCAACCGCTCCTGACCTCCCTTTGTACTCACTTGAGGTCGAGCCGCTGGATTTACATCCAAAGGCCACGACCTCCTCTCAAAAATATTACAAAGAAGGTCCTCCTTCCATGTTGTGGTCCGTTAGATCTTCCATCTACGGCCATGACCTCCCTCACCTCGCGCAAGATGTGTGGTTAGGAGGTCCAGACCTCTGGACCTCCCATGTGCATGTGTGTTGTTCTCCTGGGAGGTCTGAGCCGTTGGATCTGAGATCTGTGGCTCACGACCTCCCATGTCTTTGTGAATGTTAGGAAGGTCAGTAAATTCTTAAGTATGAACTGAACTGAGGTATAAACTTTAGAATTTCATATCTTTTTCATTTTAAATCCTTTTGAGGTCATTCAAATTGTGTTAGCTCTATCTTGAACTTGACTTTAGTCCAAAAATGGTTGTAAGTTGAGTTCAGCTCCAGAGCACAGTTTTGCCATAGGTTTTAGTACTCCCTTTTGGATAATACACTCAAAATTTAGGTTTAACTTGTAAAACTCATAACTAATGTTCTGTAGGTTATTTTTGAATGAGACCAACTTTGTTAGCTTCCTCTATTAATGAACTCACTGTAAAAATTAGATTTGAGCATATTGCTGTTATAGAAATAAGGACTTGTGCATTATAATTTTGTTCAAGTTCTTGTTTTTGAAAAATTATAGGAAGTGCAATATAGCTCCAAATGGGATGAACTCAATTGTGTTATTCATCTCATGAGGTGCTGGTTTCACAGTAAAAATCTCAGCCTCACCACTTTTCTAGAAATTGTTGCCTCATAATTAAATTAGTGAATAGTGCAGTTTGGTATTTTCAGGGCTGAGCAGAATTGTTTTGCTCATAACTTTTGCATTAAGAATCCAAATCCATTGGTTCTTGTTGCTAAATTCCCTAAAAATCACCCTCTTACTGCTGTAGAAATATCAGAGAATTTGGAGTTCGTTTGCTGTGCTGTCTTGTTGTTTTTCGTCGTTCTTATCGGTTCTTTATCGTTTTTCCGTTAGGTTTCGACATTTGTGGTGATCCAAAGCGACCCTCCGCAACAAAGTGACCAGCAGCAAGGCAAGCAGTTTGACCATTTCCATCATGTCCCATTACTTTAAAGCTTACTACTTTGTTTTACTTCTATGTATGCATGCTACTTTGTGTTAAATGTCGCTAGCTTTCCTATAGTTGCATAATCTGTAGGAATTGTTATCCTCTACTACCAATGAGCCTAGGTTATTCGCTGTGGTTTGAGCTCGTTGGATGAGCTCTTATCACTTAGTAGTTGCGTTTAAAACTGCTTAGACATGCTTAGCTATCGGTAGTAATGGGCGATCATCGACATAGTCGATGGTCTTGATCACACAAGTATAATTATTCCTCCTATATGTCCAGCACTTGTGCTTTGATTAATTTGTAAAATCAAAACTAAAAATAAAATGTCGATTTAGACTTGGGCATATTGGATGGATGGTGCGGTTCTTGGAATGTGGTGGTATGCCCGGGTCCCTAAGGACCGAGTACTTGGGTCACTAAGCCAAGCGCTTTTGTGTGCTAACCACACGAGGGGATATGGGACCTCTCTTGACTAAGTACTTTGGGAGGTGTTAATTATGAGCTGGTTGGTGGGTATGTTTTAATAAAATCTGTGTGTGTAGTGTTGGGAGGGAGCATTGGCGGACCGGTTAGGCTGTCTAATGTGTCTTGTCCCGTGGGTTATGCTCGTAATTAGCATCGTCCATTGGAAATGTCTCGTAGGACTTAGCCGTGCAAGCACACCTAAGGTAGTGTGCTTAAAGGAAAGGCGGTCCGACGTGTGGGTACATTGGTACACCCGCAGGATAAAACTATTCAATAGCCTCGCCCTAGGTTATGGACATGCTTGGTAAGGTCGTTCAAGACTAGTCTCAACCTTTTAATTAAAACTTGATGGGTTGGTATGAACGGGAGTTCATGCTATTGTTGTGGTGACTAAGGGTTAGTCACTTCGTGTTTGTTCTTGTTGTTGTTATTATGTTATTATCGCGTTGTATTTCAACAATTAAAAATGCTTTATCAAATTGCCTTCAATCTATTATGTTATTTCAAATGAAACTTGCTTTGTGCTAAAATGTAAGTCCAAAGCTCCATCCACTTAATTAAAGCTTGCATGTAGCTAAATTATAGTTCGTTATCTCACACGTAAGTCTTATGAGTACTTTATGTACTCATCACGAGGTTGTGGCAATTTTTGTGGCTTTTGTTGCAGAGGAAGAAGGAGAGCTCCAAGAGCCTCTCTTTTGTGCTACGTGTTGCGCTTTCTTGACGACTAGCTTGGCGGTCCGTCAGATGCCTAGGGGTTAAGGCACACCGATTGGCTTTGTGTTATAGCCATCTTTATGGCACTTTTGCTTCCATTGTTATCTTTTGTAATTATTGTTATTTGGCCTAAGGACCTCTCTTTTGTAATATCTATTCCATATTAATATTAACTTCGGTTTGTTGCTTATGTACTATGTGTTGTATGGAATTGATATACTCTTTTGTTGTGAGGTATGTATATCGCATTCGGGAGTATACATTTTCGAGACCGGTTTATTTGGTTGATAATACTAGGGTCAATTGGATGACTAAGTATTATGAGCCTAATAAACATCGGGGTCTCACAAATGGAATATCACCCCAAACGAAAGCCAAAATCAGCGGTTATTTAAACTTTAAAAAGCTTCTAAAAGACCCTAAAACAGCCAAGAAACACCAAAAGCAAGGCTCAACTTCTCAACTCAACTAACCCGTATTGAATGAACGAGTAATTGGTCGAGAAGATCAAAAATCAGATTGTAGGGTGAGAGCTAATGCTACTAAAGAGCAAGGTTAAATCAGCGAAATAAGTGTTAGATACTTAGCTAACTAGTATCACATCTTACCCTTTTATTCCCACAAGTTTTAGTTGATTAACCTCTCATTATCTATCCTAATTAGACACCTTTGAGACTGCTGTCCGGAAATTTGATGCTTGCTGTCCAGATTTCGCATCCAAGCTCCTTGTCGAATCACCGACTCCAGAACATCAAAACCTTGTAGTGGGCAGCTCACACTTCAATTTGCCAATCTCATTGGTTCTCCTAAAAACCCAGTGTTAATCGATAACAACTATTTTGTAGAAGGGAAGAGAGGAAAACAACTTTTAAAACTCAAATTAGAGTGGGATGAGAAGAGAAAGCTAAGATAGGTAAGGAATAAAATCCGAGAATTTACCTAAGCTTTCAAAACTCATTTGATGTTTTGAAAATAGGTTTTCAAAATATCCTAAGGGCGACCAAGCTTGCGTTATTACGGTCAAGATGGCTCGATACCAACTTTTTAGAGACTCGACGCTTATTAGGCTCATAATACTTAGTCATCCGATTGACCCTAGTATTATCAACCAAATAAACCCGGTCTCGAGAGATGTATACTTCCTGAATGCAAGATACATACCTCACAACAAAAGAGATATTACAAAGAGAGGCCCTTAGGCCAAATAACAATAATTACAAAAGATAACAATGAAGCAAAAGTGCCATAAAGATGGCTATAACACAAAGCCAATCAGTGTGCCTTAACCCCTAGGCATCGACCGACCGCCAAGCTAGTCGTCAAGAAAGCGCAACACGTAGCACAAAAGAGAGGCTCTTGGAGCTCTCCTTCTTCCTCTGCACAAAAGCCACAAAAATTACCACAACCACGGGCAGATGAGTACATAAAGTACTCCGCAAGACTTACGTGTGAGATAACAGAACTATAAATAGCTACATGCAAGCTTTATTTAAGTGGATGAGGCTTTGGACTCATTTTAGCATAAAGCAACATTTATTTGCAATAACATAATAGATTGAAAGCAATTTGACAAAGCATTTTTAGATGTTGAAGTAACAACGAGAATAATAACATAATAACAACAACAAGAACAATCCTGGAAGTGACTAACCCAAGTCACCACAACAATAGCATGAACTCCCCGTTCATACCAACCATGTCAAGTTTTAATTAAAGGTTGTAGTCTAGTCTTGAACGACCTTACCAAGCATGTCCATAACCTAGGACGAGGCTATTCAATAGTTTTATCCCTGCAGGTGTACCACTGCACTCCACACGCCGACCGCCTTTCCTTTACGCACACTTAGAAGGTGTGCTGCACGGCTAAGTCCTACGAGACCTTTCCAAAGGATGAATGCTAATTACGAGCTGCACAACCCACGGGAGAAGGAGACATCACAACCTTCCCTAAGCTAATGCTCCTCCCACACTATACATATACATTTGTTTTGAAAACACACCAACCGAGCTCGCTCATAATTAACACCTCCTAGAGTACTTAGTCAAGAGGGGTTCCATATGCCTCGCGTGGTTAGTACGCTAAATCGCTGGCTTAGTGACCCAAGTACTCGGTCCTTAGGGACCCGGGCATACCACCACATCCAAAAACCGCACCATCCATCCAATATGCCCAAGTCTAAATCAATCTTTTATTTTCAGTTTTTGATTTTACAATTAATCATAGCACAAGTGCTGGACATAAAGGAGTAATAATCATTTTTGAGTGATCAAGACCATCGACTAAGTCGATGATCGCCCATTTCTACCGAAAACTAAGCATGTCTAAGCAATTTACATCGAAACTACTAAGTGATAAGAGCTCATCCAACGAGCTCCCACCACAGCAAATAACCTAGGCTCATGGTAGTAGAGGGTAAAGAATTCCTACAGATTATGCGACTATAGGATTACTAACGACATTTAACACAAAGTAGCATGCATACATAGAAGTAAAACAAAGTATTAAGCTTTAAAGTAATGGGACAATGATGGAAATGGTCAAACTGCTTGCCTTGTTGCTGGTGGTCAAGTGGTGGCAGAGGGTCGCCTCGATCACCACAAATGTCGAAACCTAACGGAAAAGCGAGAACGAACCGATAAGAACGATTTAAAACCAAAAAGACGCACAACAAACGAACTCCAAAAGCCATGAAAATTTTACAGCAGCAAGACAATGATTTATCATGAATTTAGCAACAAGAACCAATTGATTTGGATTCTCAATGCAAAAGATATGATGAAATCAATTCTGCTCAGCCTACTAAAATACCAAACTGCACTATTCACTAATTTAATTATGAGGCAACATTTTCTAGAACAGCAGCGAAGCTGAAATTTTACTGTAAAACCAGCACCTCATGAGATGAATAACACAATTGAGTTCACCTCATTTGGAGCTATATTGCACTTTCTATAATTTTTCAAAAACGAGAACTTGAACAAAATTATAATGCACAAGTCCTCAATTTCCTAACAGCAACATGCTCAAAACTAATTTTCACAGTGAGTTCACTAAGAGAGGAAACCAACAAAGTTGGTCTCACCCAAAAATAGTCTATAGAGCATTAGTTATGTATTTTACAAGTTAAGCATTGATTTAAGTGCACATTTTAAAGTTGGTTTTAAAATCTAATGGCAAACTGTGCTCTGGAGCTGAACTCAACTTACAATCATTTTTGGATTAAAGTCAAGTCCGAGACAGAGCCAACATACTTTGAATGACCTCATTTGGAATCAAAATGAAAGAGATAAGAAATTCTAAAGTCTATACCTTATTTCAGTTTAACTAAGACCTCACTGGAATTTCTAAAACTCACAAGGGCATGGGAGGACGTGAGCCACAGATCTTAAATCCAACGGCTCAAGACCTCCAGGAGAACATCACACACGCCAAGACGTGAAAGTCCAGAGGTCTGGACCTCTTAGCAACTCACATGCGCGAGGTGAGGGGAGGTCGGGACCGCAGATCACGAAATCCAACGGACCACAACACAGGAAGGAGGTCCGGAACGCACCAGATCAAAAGGGGAGGTCCTCAACGGTGAGATCTTCCAAAGGAAGATCTAAACTATCAAGATCTCCCCAAGGAAGATCTGCATCGTCAAGACCTCACAGAGGAGGTCCTGGACGGTCCAGATGTTCCAAGGGAGGTCCTCGATGGTTCAGATCGTCCGAGGGAGGACCTTGACGGTCAAGATCTACCCGGGGAGGTCATGAACGGCTGAGATGGCTACGGAGAGGTCCTAAGGGAGGTCTAACATTCTGAGACCTCGTGGAGGTCTGGACGGCCACGATTACGCAAGGGGAGGTCTTGGACGCTCCAGATCTCCTCGGAGGAGGTCTGGACGTCCCAGACCCAACGCGCACGAGCTATGGACATGAGATAAATGCGCGCGGGACCACGAGGAGGTCCGCGCGCGAGGGGTTTTAATGCGCGCAAAGGGGACAGGGTTAATGGCAGTTAAGACACCAATGATTGCGATGATTGGGCATTTAAAACGGTGAATTTATGTCCTAAAAACGACAATGACACGCTCGGGACGTCCGATAAAATCCCGAGCGTGAAGAAGTGATCCTCGCCGGCGATGTAGAGCTCGCCGGTGAGGTCCAATGATACCACTGAGTGCACAATAACGTTGCGCACCCAGTGGACCTCCTCTCGACGGCGACGGCGGCTTTGAACGCCGGCGAGCCGGAGAGGGCAAAAGATGACCAAAGACGGCCAAACATGAAAATGCAAAAGCAGCTCACGCGCAACATTCAAGCTTGTGCCCGGAAAAGCTCATAAAATCATTCATAAGGGTGCCAAGAACTAAAGGACTAACAGGAGGTACCGGAGGTCCTAAGGTGCCGGGAGGTCGTGGAGGTGATGACCGGAGTTGGGGAAGACAAGTGAAGCTTCACCGCCCAAGACACCAGCTCCACTTTGTCCTCCTCTCAAAAGTGCCCAAACAACTAAGTCGGGGATAACTTCCAAGAGGTGTTGGGAGCAAAAGCGAACAAGGGTTTGAAAAGGAAGCCATGGATCTTCTTGTGCCACCGAGGAGCTCCAAGGACTCAACAATGGCAGCCACCCAAGGAGGAAGTGAGTGAGGGAGGAGCTCACCACGCACAAGTGCAAGACCGAGATCAATTGGGTGTAAAGGAAGCCAAGGGAGGCTCCCAAAGGATACTTTATAGCCCCGAGTGAAGGTTTTGAATGGGCTAAGCTCCATGGTGAGCTTAGCCCACGGGTTGGTCCATGGGGTGGACAAGACATAAAGGTTGACAAGGTAAGGTCAGGCCGACTGAGATGAAAGTCGACCAAGATTAAATGCGGTCAAGAAAGAGTCATTGAAAGGACACATGGACAAGTGGACATTAACTCCACTGCCGAGCACGATGCGCCGCCAGAGGAAGGAGAAGAACAGGAGGTCCTTATGACCGCTGGATAAGACTCGGGAGGTCCTAACCATCGGATCCAATTTTTGAACCGTTATGTTTTAAGTGGCTGGGAGGAGGTCCCAGCCACACGATCAAGGGTGGGGAGGTCGTGGCCTCCGATTTTTAATCGCGAAAAACGCACGTGAGGAAAAGGGACAGAGGTCCAAAGCGTTGATCTCCATCCAACGGTGCGGACCTCCGGTGAGGACTTAATCTGCACGCGATCAAAAAGACATGAGGGAGGTCATGGCCTTTGGATTTAAATCCAAGGGCACTGACCTGATGGGGAGGTCCGATATGATGCGCGACAGGCAAGGGAGGTCAGGACCGCTAGATTTAGATCTAAGGGTTCCGATCAAAAGAGGTAGAGGTCCTGAGCCTGCGCAACGCACAAGGGAGGTCATGGCCTTTAGATTTAGATCTAAGGGCTACGATCTCACGTCGCTGGGAGGTCTGCGGGTGCGCATGAGACAAAAAGGAGGTCGTGACCGTTAGATTTTAATCTAACGGTGCACAACAAAAGATGGGGGAGGTTGTGAGTGCTTGATAACACGGGGAGGTCGTGAGCTGTTGGATTTGATCCAATGGCTACGACCTTGGTTAGGTGGGAGGTTTGTTTAGTTTAGGTTGAGAGGAGGAGGTCAGGGCCATGGATCTTGGATCTAAGGGCTATGACCTCACGTAGGTGGGATGACCTGACTGAGTATGTTGAGGAGGAGGTCGTGGCGGTTGGATTTGATCCAACGGCCACGACCTCAACAAATGGGATGACCTCATTGCGATGGTTTAACAAATGAGGAGGTCTTTGAGGTTTAACACAGGGAGGTCATGGCCAGTTGATCACGGATCCAACGGCAACGACCTCATGAGGTGGGGAGGTCCTTGCGGTGTTGATCATGAGGAGGTCGTGGCTGTTGGATGTAAATCCAACGGCTGCGACCTGATCAAGGTGGAGATGAGGTCTGCTGAGGTGCAGACATGGTTGGGCTGGACCAGCTTTGAATATGGCTAGCCCAAGGAACAGTGTAGGCTTTTAAATCTAGTTTTTAACAGCTGAAACTTAGCAGAATTATTTGAGATAGCAAATGAGCTCCAAATTTGATGAAATTTTAACTGGAGCTTGCTGACAATGAGATCAACCTTGCATAAAATTTCCAGAGGTTATTATGCAATGCATTTTTCTCAGGAAATTCATTAAGGTTGTTTAAAGGATTGTTTTACCTCCAAAATTTATCAAACTAGTTTTACAACTTGTGATATTTTTCAGAGGGGTCCCATATCAGTTTTGGGACCAAGGAAAATATATTCCAAATGTTTGGCATAAGATTTAAGATAATTGGAAAAAGGAATTTGATTTTTGGTCAACAAGAGCTTTGTGTTTTTGGATTACACAACTCTTGGACAAGAATTACATAAGATTTTAGGGTTTTTCAAGATGTGAGAAAAAGTTTTAATTTCTACACATATAATTATACTTGATTAACCCTAATTATACATTTGGGATGTTACAAAGATCCACAAATTGCTATTTTCAGTTCAGGTTGTATTAAAGTGCTAGCTCAATTAGCAAAGACATTGCTGCACATGTGAGAGTATGATAATTCTAGCAAGTCAAAGAACTAGACACAGTATTGAGCAAGAATTGAAATACTAAAGCTCAAGAGGGTAATAAGCAAAGCTTCATCAATTTAAAAGATGAGCAGTAAAGCTTACATTACAATGCATCTTTTTGTGAATTTTATATAAATGCAATATGGTACAATGAGATGCACAAAAGACTTAAAAACCTAAAAATATCAAAAAGATCCGAAGAAGATACCACTTGAAGAAGGTATCAGAAAAGATCCACAAAAAAAGTTCACATGAACAATGAAAGCTCAGATGAACAAGGAAAGTTCAGAAACGAACTAACTCCCCCTCAAACCAACCCATTGGGATAAATTATTCCTAACTCGCTTCTCAAGGTGGCAAACCTTGATGGGTCTAAAAGGTTTTGAGGGAAGAAACCTGCCAAAAATGCCAGAAACTCCACAAGATAGCACAAAGACTTCCTACTCCACAAGATCTCTAGGGAAAGCAACTCGAAAAGCTAGGGAGCGAAACACCAACACTAAAAAGCTTACAGGCAACTCAAAAACCTGCTAACACTAGTGATTGGGAGACATGCTCGACCTAGGCTGTGAGAAGAGTGCATCCTAGAAAACATGGGATAAGAAGAGTGTCTAGAAAGGACATGTGCTAGAACAGAGCCTCCTATCTACCCTGAACTCAACAAACCCAATACCTGACACAATCCAGATGGTATGCAAGGTAGACTAGGGATACCATACATAAAAGTAAGGTATAGAAGCTCGAACCTGAGTCGCACTTGTGTAGTGAGATGTAGTCATGATGAATGAAGATTCATTCCTTGAAGCTCCAGAAAGTAGTTGCACTCACCCATCATCCTCATCTCAAATTTCTTCGTCTCCAAGAAGTGATAGCCAGCATTGAATGCACAAACGAAGAAGAACCAACAGCTGGAGTCTTTGACCACTTGTTGGACCATATGTTCTTCTTCTCAACTAAAAAGACTACACAAAAGAGACAAAGAAAGTCTATGCCTTGGTACTGGGTTAGTGAGACATTATCTAAAGAAACAGTACCAAGACACATGACTAGCAAAGATAGCAAAAGATGATCCAAAGCTCATAAAAGCGTATAATCAACAATTTAAGACATGAGCATGAATATAGACAAATCAATTTCAGCACATGCTATCCAAGATATGACAAAGCTCAAACCATCCTTAATCCACAATAAGGCATAGGAGCAAGCAAACAAGCACATAGAAAATCACACATCATATGTACAGTCATAGATAAAGCATGCTAGTGAAAGCTATGGCAAGACTCATGCATCCACAATTAACAGTAAGGCACAATAACCATATAAGCATAAAGCATTTTAGAACAAAACATGAATAATGTATGCTAACATGGATATCAAGTAAACATGTGGATGCAAAGACAAAAATCAACACGAGCAAGATAAATCATGTATAAATAGCACAGGCTCATGAAGACAAGACCAAGCTTATATACCCATGGAAGTAATGAACAACAGTCTAATACATGGATACATAAGCAAGATAATAAGGGTACAAGACAGCACAAGCTCATGATGACAAAATCAAGCTCATACACCCATGGAAATAAAGAACAACAATAGATACATGGATATACAAGCAACGTAAAGACATGATGAATTATATCAAAAGAATAACACATGCCAATATGGTACAAGTGAGCACAATGATAAGCACAACATGCCAAGATTGAGTAATCATGAAGATACATGCATGAAGGTATAAAATTGCTCACAAAACAGATGTAGACGCCGATCATGAAAACACATGCCTCTTGGAGGCCATCAAGGGGGTGGAGAACCATCAAGTGTCCCGATCAGTGATGTAGTAAGAAAAACCAGAACCTTTTAAGTCCATGTTCTCCAACCCGCATTCTCGGTACCTACACATGAGAAAGGCAAGGTGTCCAAGTCTAGGATCCCGAAGGGTTAGAGAGCAAATGCTTGGGAACCCAAACCTTGGACACACCACCACCAGAGGCAGTCGAACCATTATGTGAGTTAGCATGATGCAAATGATGGTCCATGCAAGAAGATCCAACAACAACTTTGAAGGCACGTCGCGAGTGGATAACTCGATGAGGAAAACAAGGTCCATCTCTAGGAAAGCGCCGATGGCCTTGCTTGAAAGCACTATAATGTGAACCAACAGAAGCATCAAAAGAACTCACACATCCTCGCCGTGGGTGTGTACCTCGATGAACAAAACGAGGTCCACCTCTTGGAAAACGGCGAAAATCCTGCCTCGGGGCAGCTCGTGGACCAAAAGCAAAGCCACGAAAACCAAGTCCACGATACTGTCCAACACCACTAGAAAAGGTGTCAAAGAAGCCATCAACAAAGCGAGTCCTCTTGTTAGGCTCTTTAGTGTGCATGTCATGAGAAAGACTATGCCCACTAGGAGACTTAGAAGCATGAGCTCGACGCAAATGTTTTGCATGCCGAAAATAGAAATCTACATGATGTCCATTCTTCCCGCAAAATGAGCAATGGTGTAAAGGTCTACTGAGAGACACGGTCCGAGAGGACGAAGCACCATTGTCGCTCAAAGAAGAAGCCTTGGAAGAACTAACATCATGACTCGTCCTCGTACTGGCACTCGTACCACACATGCCATGAGAAAGACTATGTGTGTTGCTAGAGGTACGACGATGCACTCGACGCTCATATTTCATACAGCGAAAGCAAAACTCGAAAGTGTGTCCATCTTTCTTACAAAAGGTGCAATGGTACTTCTCTTTTGAAGATGTAGTACCATTTGAGGAAGAAGCACCTTTGTCTCTAGAAATTCGTTGGACAACACAAGAAGAGTCCGAAAGAGTCGAACTCACCAAAGAAGAGCTATCTAAAGCGATGCCACAAAAACCAACATCAATTGATTTGGATTCTCAATGCAAAAGATATGAGCAAAACAATTCTGCTCAGCCTATAAAATGCAATCTGCTACTATTCACCATAATTAAATTGTTTAGCAAAAATTTCTAGAAAGGTGGTGCAATTGAAATTTTTACAGTAAATCAAGCACCTCATAAGATGAATAACCCAATAGGATTCATCTCATTTGGAGCTATTATGCATTTTCTATAATTTTTTAAAGCCATGAAAATGAGCACAACTAAAATGCATAAGTAATCTTTTTGAAAATAGTAATAAGCTCAAAAGCAATTTTACAGTAAAGTTCATTAATAGAGGGAACCAACAAAGTTGGATTCACTCAAAAATAAGTTACAGAGAAATAGTTAGGCATTTTACAAATTAATTGCAACATTTAGAATAACATTTAAAGTTAATTTTGAAACCATTCTACCAATCCATTTTCTGGAGCCGAACTGAGCTCACAACCATTTTTAGATTAAAGCCCAGTTCAAACCAGAGCTACCAAAATTGGAATCACCTCATTTGGATTTAAAATGAAATAGTTATGCATTTTCAAAGTTTATTACCTTTTTCAGTTTGCAAATAAACCCACTCGGGAATTTCTAAAAACCATAACGACGCGGGAGGACATGAGCCGTTGATTCTCAATCGGACGGCCCAAGACCTCCCGGTGAAAACGCGCACGCGCCCGCAGGATCAACGAACGTGGGTCGTGGATCCTGGATCCAACGGCTCACGACTGCGGCATCGCGTGTTCGTGCCCGCGCGAGCTCGGAGAACGTGGGCCGTGGATCCTGGATCCAACGGCTCACGACCTGTGGCATCGCGCACTCGCGTGCGGTGCATTTGGATCTCGCGCGCGCGAACGGGGGCGGAGGTCGTGGCCGCTGATCGCGAGATGGACGGCCCGCGACCATGCACCTAGCACTTAAGGACACATTAATGACTACAATGATTGGAGATGATTAGCCATAATGGGGGAGATCTTTGTCCTAACGATAACGGCACAGTGCCGCTGCCGTCCGACAAAATCCCGAGGGCATGGACCTGGTCACCGCCGGTGAGATAGGACACGGCGGCGCACACTGAGGGCACCGACGAGTCCGCAATAGCCGTGTGCACATGAGGGTGCCACTCACATCGGCGGTGACGGCCCAGAACGGCGGCGAGCCGGAGGAGCACGGCGGTGACCAAAATCGCCGAACGCAAAATATGAATTAAAGCTCCGCGACAATCATACAAGCGGGTGCCCAGCATCTAGAGGACTACCAGGAGGTTACCTGGAGGTCTTGGAGGTGCCGGGAGGACAGGGAGAGGAGGACTGCAATGGTGAAGAAAGGGTGCTCCACGGCCAAAAGCTCCAAACTCCAACTAGCGTTAAAACTTCCGTGAAGTTAGAGGAGCAAAATAGAGCAAGAGGTCGAGTGAGGGAGCCATCGCAGACGCCTTCACCGAGAGCTCCAAGGTGCATCAATGGCGGCCAAGGAGGTCTCAGGAGAAGGGAGCTCAGCCAAGCTGTGGGTGTAAGCCGAGCTCAATGGTGTGTAAAGGAAGCCATGGGGGGAAACCAAGGGAGGTCTTATAGTCCGGGGAGCAGAGGTCATGAGCTAGGGCTAAGCTCCATGATGAGCTTAGCCCATGGCTCGGTCCATGGCTCCACCAGGACGTGGAGGTGATGGGGGGGCAGGTCGGAGTAGGACCGCGGGGGCAGAAAGGCTGACACGCATTAAATGCTTGCAGGCAAAGAGCTGTTGGGACGCGACAGGTCACTGCCCTTCTCCTCTGCCATGGCGCACGCGCGCGCCCAAGGAAGGAGAAGAACAGGACCTCGCCACCACCGTTGGATCAGCGAAGGGGGAGGTCGTGACCTTTAGATCCGCAACGGTGCGATCTGGAAAGGCACGGGGGAGGTCGCGACCACCAGATCTGCAGACGCGCAAAGGGCGCAAGAACAAGGGAGGTCAGTAGTGGGATTCCATCGCATGGTGGCACAAGAACAAGGGAGGTCACGGTAGTGGGATCTCCATCGCACGGATTTGCCATCGCATAAACAAAACGGGAGGTCGTGTCGAAGGGATAGGAGGTCGTGCCGCTGATCTGCATCCAAAGGCGCCAAGAATCGATGGGGAGGACTTAACATTGCTGGCGCGACTTTGATAAGCGAGGGGAGGTCGTGGGTCATGGATCTTAATCCAACAAACAAGACAACAACGATGGGAGGTCGTGGGCGCCTGGATTTTAATCCAAGGGCACACAATGAGGGGAGGTCGTGACCGCTGGATTTACATCCAAAGGCGCTGAACAGAGGAGGGAGGTCGTGGCTACTGCGCACAACACAAAGGGAGGTCGTGGCGGTTGGATGTTGATCCAACGGCACACCACGATGAGGGGAGGTCGTGAGCGTTGCGCACGACACAAGGGAGGTCGTGGCTGTTGGATTTTGATCCAACGGCAACGAACAGAGGTAGGAGGTCGTGGCTGTTGGATTTCGATCCAACGGCGCACAACAATGGTGAGAGGTCTGGCTGGTGCGCACAATGCTAAGGGAGGTCGTGGCCAGTGGATCTTGATCCAATGGCGACGAGAGGATAGGGGAGGTCGTGGCTATTGGATCTTGATCCAATGGCGACGAACTGAGGTGCGGGAGGTCTGGGCCGTTGGGCACGACACAGAAAAGGGGAGGGGAGGTCGTGGCCGCGAGATCTAGATCTGACGGCGACGAGATGAGAGGGGGAGGTCTTGGCCGTTGATTTGGATCCAACGGAGCACGACCTCGCGCGGGTGGAAGGTCTAGTGCGCATGATAAAGAGGGGAGGTCGTGGCCGTGGATTTTGATCCAACGGCGCAAGACCTCGCGAGGGAGGAGGACTGGGCTGAGCTGGGCCAAGGTTGGCTGTGGCGGAGGTCGTGGCTGTTGGATCTGAATCCAACGGCTACGACCTCACGAGAGAGGAGGACCTCATGGTGAGCTGGGGAAGTGGGTTGGGTTCGACCCACTTGGAAAGTGGCTCGGACCCAAGGAATAGTGCCAGTTTGAATTCAAATTGAAGGTCGAGGTTGGAGGAATTTTAGAGGTAGCAAACTAACTCCAAAATTCCAAAATTTTAATCGAGCTTCTCACTCCAGGATTAACCTTACATAAAGTTTCCAGAGGCTGTTGTGCAATGCATTTTTCTCCAGAATTCATCAAGGCTGTCCTAGGGTTTGACTTACCTCCAAAATTTATCAAATAATTTCTGAAAATTATGAAATAATTCAGAGGGGTCATACACCATTCCTAAAACCTAGGAAAAATATTTCCCCAAGATTGGCATAAGATTTGTGACCAGTGGAATAATGGTTGGACTTTAGTCAACAAGAGCTTTGGGTTTTTGGATTCCACAACTCTTGGACAAGAATTATATATGAGTTCAAGACTTTCAAGATGTGAGAAAAAGTTTTAATTTCTACATATTTTCTTACATTTGAAACACACACCTATTTATACATTTGGGGTGTTACACACGGTCACGAGATCTGAACGCGCGGGAGCCCACAACGATGGCAGGAGCGAAGAACCCGAGGGTATGGTCGAAGAGCTCGAACTCTTCTTCTCCTTCGGGGTAGTGCCACCAGCACGGTGACTAGATGTTCCACCCCCATGGCCGGATGTCTCCCCCGCTATCATCTTCGCCCTTGTTTCTATGACCACCCCGGTGGTCGTAGCCACTTCTGACCCTACGACCTCTCCAAAGGGTCGTAGCTGCCAAAGAACAATGGCATCTCCGCCGCTCGATAGTGCATGCTTCTTCGACCACTACCACTGATGTTCCTTCACCTATCGAAGAAGCCACAGTGGCATCCTTGGCGAGAACGTCCTTGATGGAGAGAGAGGCTGGGCTAAAACCATGAAAAGAAAAGCACTATCGATAGTAAAAAGCAAAAGGTAAATGATGTTCTTATGTTTTTGTCTCTTTTACATACCTTCTAGTACCGGACTTGATTTTAAGCTTGAAGCGACCCTTCCTAAAGAAGGTTTTTCGACTTTTCTCAACCACGCCCTGGTTGAGACTCGAGTTGAGGAACAACTATGATCACGTCTGGTCGAAGCTTGATCGAGCACCATCGCTCTTGAGCCTCTTGGCTCTCCTGATGGTCGAGGCTGTCTCAACCACCTCACCAAAGAGTATTGTCCTCGACCACGTGTTGGCGGGCGAAAGCGCCTCCTTCATAAAAGATATAAAACTCTTCCAATTCTCCTTTTCTAGTCGCTTAATAAAGCCACGAGAAGCAAAAATTGCGAAGGCCTTATCATCGTAATAGAAGGGTACCTTGATCTTGGGGGCTACAAGGTTGAACACTTCAGCTATTCCTGCCGCGATTGCTTCCTCCACAGTGGCAATTTCCACAGCAAGGTTAACAGGGGGCGCAGACGGAGTAGCAGAACCTGGTTTTATGTCCCTTTATCAAGAACTCTCGCAGCTCGCTCCTCTTGGCTCGAGGAACATCTGCTGCACAAAGCAGCAGAGCCGAACTCGATCTCCCTGTCGCCGCTTTAAGGAGTTGGTGTCTCTTTCTCGGGGAGAAACAAACCGCTCTACGGCCACACCGACAACCATTAGTTCAACTTCTTCATCGTCCCGACGGTTCTCTATGCTTACTTTCTGCAGATATCAGAAAGAGAGACAATAAAAACCAGTCGTAAGCTTTTCTACGACAACCCCCTGGTCGTAAGTTTTTCTACGACCAGAACCTTATCGTGAGCCTTTCCACGACCAGCCCCTAGTCGTAAGTTTTTCTATGACTACAAAAGCCTAAAAAAGGAATTAGTTCCTGGTTACCTTCAGGCGCTCCACCTTAGCTTCTGGGGACAAGTCAGCTAGGATTGGAGGCGCCACAACGTGGGCTGGAGTCTTCTCACAGATGAGCTTGACTCGAACGTCAACCTCCTCTTGTGAAAGGTCTGTAGGGATAAGAGGACCTTCAATAAGCCGAACTTAGAATTAATAGAAAGAAAGGCAAGAGCTCAAGGTTTACTTACCCTCCGCATAATCCCTCGTCGAGTCCGTTGGACCCGAGTACCTCCACATCTGATGAGCCCTCTTCTTCAGAGGGCTGACGTGACGCGTGATAAAATCCTTCACCATGTGCCATCCGGTAAGCCCCTCTTCCTTCAATTCTATGATTGCTCGGATGAAGGGGGCAATACGACCAACTTCCTTGGGAGGTGAGTCCCAAGAAGGAGTTTTCTCGGCCGGCTTTCCGATGAAGGAGAGGTTGTCCTCGTGGGTAATCTCCCAGTAGAACCACATCTTCTTCCAAAACGGCCATGACGACCGCATAAACATCTGAATGTACTCCCTCGACTTCCCGTCGTGGAGCTTCAGACTGCAACTACCGACGATTCTGGCTAATCGAGTCATTCCGTAATAGTACCGGAACAACTCCAAGTCGACCGGAATCCCTAGGTAGGCCTCACATAGATGCACGAACACACTCAACATCGTAATGGAGTGGGGGACAAGGTTCACCAACTCCACGCCGAAGTATTCGAGTACAAGGGTGAGGAAAGGGTGAGAGGCGCACGGAGGTCAGACTCACGTAACGCTGAAGACAGGATTTGCCCCATCTTACCTGACGACCATTGCTGCCCAGAGGCCTCGATCCACTTCACAAACTCCTCCTTCGGGATCTTCTTGGAGTCGACCAAAGCCTGGATTTTGGCCGTATCCATCTCCGATTCGACCCACTGGGAAGCGGCTCTGGCCATTTCTCCCAAAAAATGAAGGTCGAGATTTGGGAAGATTAAGGAAGAGGGCTCGATTTGGTCGGCGACAGAGAACTCGGAAGTTAGAACAGCAAGAGCAATTTGGGGGAAGGTAAAAGACCTTATGCTCACCCGCGGTGAGTATTTATAACCACTCGCCTGAAGATGAAGAGACACGGCTACTCAACAGTTGCCGATGCCTCGAGAACTGCTCCAATAGATAGATCTATAAGAGTCGATTCAGATTCTTAAATTTGTCTACTCGAGGAAACCGAGTCAGTTTTCACACCTCAAGCGAAATTACCTTCTTGACCAAGTCTTTTTCTGGTCAAATGCAACAGACAATCGAAAAGATTTTACTTCCCACCTTAGTGCTGCGACGACTTGGTAATCGTAAGATCTTCTACGATTACCTTGCAAGTCGTAAGATTATTTTACAACCTTCTTGACCAAGTTAATTTCTGGTCAAATGAAACACCAGTCGAAGAGTCCTTCCTTCGACCATCTTTCTACGACCACCTACTGATCGTAAGACCATCTACAGCTCCTTTTCCAAGTAAGTTATTTTCGCTTAAGCTGGAGGGGCTAGATGACGAGGATATAACAATCCTTATTTTATTATATATCTATAATTCATATTATGGGTATTAATGACATCATATAACTCTTGTGTATACCCCTTAATATTCATAAGGGAGAAGCTGGAGGTCGTAAGTTCTCCTACGACCACCTTGTAGTCGTGGGTCTTCCTGCGACTACCCCATAGTCATAAGCCCTCCTACGACTATCCTGTAATCGTAAGCTCTACTACGATTGATCCGTGGTTGTAGGCTCTCCTACGACCACCAACTGGTCGTAAGCCTTTCTATGACCAGTCCTTAGTTGACAAGATTCACAAACATGTGGGCCTAGTCGATTAAGGAATATCTTGTACCGTGTCCAAGGACATGAGTAATCAATTACGCTGCTATTCCCTAAAATAACAGCACGACTTAACCCCCTGTAATAATGATAATGGCCTAGCGACGTGGGTCATTAAAACCCCTGTAATAACCTCTGGTAACAGCTCCACGATCTGACACGTTAATGTAACCTTTATTTCGAAGATCCAACGGTGCATCTCGGAGATGATATAAAAGGCAAAGATCAACAGGACAAGGGAGGAGCAAAAATGTAAGATTAGAAGCACAATACTCTAGTCTTTGGTTCCATCTTGTAATCCAACATACTCAATACATACACACAGGAGTAGGGTTGTTATTCTCCCAGGAGAAGGCTCGAACCTGTATAAAAATCCCCGTGTCTCCATCTCTGTGTGATTTCGAGCCTAGAGGAACCCCTCGAATCAAACAATCTTTACGTAAGTTCGGTTCTAAAACACCGACAATACTCCAATGTGAACCACACGGAAAATTTGCAAGAGAGTTCATAGTTTTTAGCATATTTTGTAAATACCTCAATATTCGCACATAAAAAGGAGTATGTCTAAAAAATTGTACATACCACCCTCGAAAAGGTGTGAATACCACCTAGGTGGTCTTATATACTGTGATACTACACATACATACTCTCGGTTATGCAAGATACTCCCTACATTGTGAGATACGGAATAGGGAGTAACTACTCCCTGAGTAGAAAAGGCTTCATATATATATATATATATATATATATATATATATATATATATATATATATATATATATATATATATATATATATATATATATAAATAAAATAGTGGGTGATTCTCGAGCAAATTCATTGGGCCACGCTGTCCTTTAACTGGAGCCATTGGATAGTGCCATTCTCATCGCCTAGTCATTGGATGGAAGATCGAACTACCAGAGCCGTCGATCGAATTGCATTGAGTAGACGGCTCCAAAGACATAAATGATCGCCTTGAGAACCCAACTCAAGAACTCGCATGAGTGCTGTGGTATGACCTCTTCACCAAAGAGATCACGCCAAGGCTCCAAACTACGATGGCAAGACTTGAGCATCCTCCCGACATCATTCTCGAAGTCGAAGCAGACGACTCCACAACCACTAGTCGCTCGAACAACTCGCCGATGGAGATCAGCGTGACAACATGTTACGGTGTTCCCTAACGTTAACTCCAATGGAGAAGAGTACTTTGAATGTCTACGATCGACAAGCTCCTAGGGAGGTGATCGCTCACCACTCGACCCGTAAATCTGCAACGGCAGATGGAATACGAGAAGTATTTTCTCGTAAGGCCGAGACCTACTATAGGTCAGTCCACCCACAACCGCATCATCGTATGATCATCATCTGGTGATATCAACCCTTCTTTCCCACAAAGAAGGCATCAAGAAGTCATTATCGGATGTCGGGCATTCTCACCCGACATCCAAGTAGTTCGCCGTCGGTTTCGACCAAAGTGAATATGGAGAAGTTTGATGGATCTCAAAATCCCATCAAATTCCTTCAGATCTCATGACCGCTGTCCGAGCAGTAGGAGGAGGAGAGCACATCATGATGAATTACCTTCCAACTGTGTTCGAAGGGTCTGCTCGATCGTGGTTGCTAAACCAACCACTCGAGTTGATCTATTCGTGGCAACAACTCTACGACCTTCTACTGGCCAATTTACAGGGCACCTACAATCACCCTAGAAAGGATTACGACCTGCATAGGATGAGACAAAACGACCACGAGACCTTACGCCAATTTATCAAGCGTTTCAGTCAGGTTCGTAATTCGATTCCAGAGGTTTTTGACTCATCTGCTATCAGAGCATTTAGGCAGGGAGTCTACAGCAGAAGGATTACGGTGGGTACTTTCACTACTGTCGCTGAGCTACTTTGAATCCCCTAGCTACTGTCGCTGAGCTCTTCGAGATGGCCGATTGATATGCGACTCATCATCAAGCAAATCAAGTGGAACAAAACCATCGATCAAGACGACAAAAATCCTCAAGAAGCAGGCAAAAGTAGCAAAAAGAAAGGTAAGAAGGCCAAGAAATCCAAGAACAGGTCTAAAGGCCAAAAGCTTCAAGCCAATAGTTCCAAGGAAGTCTTGCCCATAAGCGGTAAGGAGCAATGACATTCCAAGTCAGACTGATTGGGGCAAAGGTAAGTGCCCTGAGCGGAAGAACAATAAGCCTAGGTGGTGCCCTTTCCATAAAAAGGAAGGACATTACCTTCACAACTGTTGGGTTTTCCAATGAAAACTTGACAACTACTACACCAGCGAAGGACCACTCCCACTCGAGGAGGTAGGGCAAACGAGTGGTCATAAGCAGTCGGACGACGATGAGGAGATGTCATTCCAGGATCCGAAGCATACCAACAAGCATATCTATGGGGGATCATCGACATACGAGACAAAATAACAGCTTAAGGCTGCCGAACACGAGGTAAACTCCATTGACCCTCATCTTGTCAATAAATTGCCAAAGTGTTCAGAAGTCACCATCTCTTTCGAGAAGAGTGACTGCCCGATCCCTTCTACTCGACCAGGTCGGTTTTCGATTGTGGTTGAGCCCACCATCCACAACTATTGAGTAAATAAGGTGTTAGTTGATGGTGACAGCTCGTTAAACATATTGTTTACGAAAGTGCCCGGACGAGATACAAGTACCTAGGACCAAGATAAGACTGCACGATACTCTTTTCATGGATTGTACCAGGTCTTCGCCAAACCTATTGTTCAAGTTTTCTTCCTTTAACGCTTGGTTTTCCAAATAATTTCAGACAAAGAAAATCTCTTTTGATGTGGTCGATTTCGACATAAAGATATAACGCCATACTCGACGACCAACTTTGGCAAAATTCTTAATGGTCGCTCATTATAGGTATCAATGACTTAAGATGCCAGTCCCAAAGGAGTAATCACAATTCACTCGTGATAAAAGATGGCGATACGCAGGACCGCCGATCCCTTGAGATGGTTGACCCGATAACAACTCGAGAAGAAAGAAAGGAGTAGCCTTCACCAAGCAAATGGGCTTCAAAGTCGCACCAAAGCTGAACGACCAGGTCAAAGAGGTTCCTCTCGATCCAGAGGAGCCCTCAAAGACCGTTCACATCGGGGATACTTCCGACCCCAAATAGGAAGACGCCCTCGTCACTTTCCTCCGAGCTAACACAGATGTCTTCGCATGGCAAGCATCTGACATACCCGGAGTTCGTAGGGAAGTGATCGAGCATAGGCTAGCTCTACGGCCTGACAAGAAACCCGTAGAAACAAAAATTACAGAGATTTGCACCGATCGTGAGATGATATCAGATTAGAATTGGACAAGTTACTTAAAGCAGGCTTTATAAGAGAAGTCAACCACCCAGAGTGGTTGGGCAACCCTGCAATGGTTAGGAAGTCTAATGGCAAGTGCGTATATGTGTAGACTTCACTGATCTCAATAAAGCTTGTCCAAAAGATTATTTCTCTTTACCTCGTATCGAACAGTTGGTTGATTCTACTACTGGTTGTGAAGCATTAAGTTTTCTAGATGCATATTTTGGTTACCATCAGATTAATATGTTTAGAAGATGAAGAAAAGACCGCATTTATTACACCATTTGGAATATTTTGCTATGTCAAAATGCCATTTTGCCTAAAAAATACTAGCGCTTCTTTTCAACGATTGATGCAATCGACTTTTTCACCTCAAATAGGCCCAAATTTGAAAGTCTATGTTGACGATCTAGTCGTAAAAAGCATCAAGCAACTCAATCATATTTATGACTTGTAAGAAATATTCGATAACCTCAAAAAACATCGCTTGAAACTTGATCTTGAGAAGTGTGTTGTCGATGATCTAGAACCGATCTTACGTATGATTATTTGATTCGGGGGGTCACCTAAAATTGACCATGTGGTGAGAGAAAGAGAGAGAGGGTGGAGGTAGGCTGGCGAGATGAGGTTGCGCTGCGGCTATGGGAAAGTACAGAAAATGAAGTTGGGCTGGGAGGGTTTAGGCCCATAGGCGAATTTCTGGATTTTTGAGGTTTTAGCTATTTCAAAAAATGAGTTAATTCAATTTGGCTTTTAGAAAATAGAAAATAAAGTCCAAAAATTATGGAAAAATTCACAGAAATGTCCTGATTTATTTGGACATAAGTAAAATATTTTCAACTCATAATTGGTATTTAGATTTGCAAATAATTTATTTTGGCTTTAAAATAAATCGAAAAAACTTTTCAAAATCCGTAAAATTCAAGAAATTAATTAAAATTTTCTTTTTAACTTTAAATCCAAGAAAATCCCAGAATACTCAATAAATATTATTTTTGATTTTAAAAACTAGGAAATTAAATAATTAATGTAGTAATAATAATATTATTATTATTTAATCAAGAAAACTCTTCCAAACTTCGTAAAATCAAGAAAACTCTTTCAAAACTCAAAAATCCAAAATAATAACTTTATTAATTTTATTTTTGGTAACAGTACTTTAGGATGTTACAATAATTATCATCCTATTTTGAATGACACAAATATTATGAAACGTAATGAGGAGACTAATGCATATAAGGGTCCTATGACAAGAGCTAGGACTAAGCAACTTCTTTTCTTGTTGCTCATCTTTGTGATATTCATGAGAATTTTTTACTACCTAATGGAAGTGTGTTAATTGTACTTAGATTTGAATAGGGAGATGTTAAGTAGGAAGCCCACACTATGGGAGGAACATTCGACCACATGGAGGACAACTGGGCCAATTGGTCGAATGAGAACCAAGCAAGTTCAAAGGAGAAGAAGTCAAGTCCACAAGGGGGAAAAGAACCATTCGGCCAGCAAGGGGGAAAGGACTATCCACATCAACCTTTGGTTAAGGAGAGGCCAGCACATGGGCCAAGCAGCGAGATTTGAAGCCCATGCGCCTAATGATCCAAGAAGATGCATGAAGGGGAATTTCAATCAAAAATCAAAGCCCAATGAATTATATATTTATTTTTAGTATTAGTTTGTCTAGAGTGGCCTAGAGTCCAGTTTGTGAAGTTATTAGAACCCGTTTGCATGTCAATGTCATTTGGAGTTGAATTCAGCCATCAAAGGCCGAATTGGCCACTTGGGCCACTTAGGGACTTATTGGGCTTAGCCCATGCGTGTGTGGGGAGGGGTGGACGCCTTATTAACCCTAGGAATTCCCTAAACACTGTTCACCATGAATTTTAATGAGATTTTCAAATTGCATCTTGTATTGTTCTAGGGTTCTTGCTAGCTGAATTGCTGCCCCTTGGAATTGTGCAATCCCTTTGGTGATTTTCTTGCTTGCTCTTGGGTTGATTGCAATGAGATCATCTCCACTTATTCGTGGCCAAGTGGAATCATTCAAGCATGTGGTTCAGCGAGTTCCTCGTCGTACGTTGTTGTATTGGCATCGATTGGCTTCGTCAAATTCGGTGGCTTCGTCAAACTCGGTGGACCTATGTTAGCATGGCGGCACTTTAAGCTCTTATGTATGGCTAATTGCGTATGTAGTTGTGATGAACTGGTTATGAAGTATGTCTTCTGGACCTTTATATTTATGTTGTACCCTGCCTTTCGTGTGACGGTGTTGAGCATGTGCTGCCACTCCAAGATTTGTGTAGCACGAGATGGTGTCATGGTAAATTGTAGTCCAGACTTCACCTGCAGATTTGAGGCACAAATTATGGATGCATACTTCCGCGAGGGTGCAGCGCCTAATTTTGGGGCTATGTCTTGTCACGCCATAGTTTCTAGCGTGGCCAAAACGTGCCGCCACGCCAGTTCTTAGCCAACTCCGGAGGCGCTGCAAGCACGCGTCCGTTTTTGGGTCTAAGTCCTGCCACGCCATCAGTGCTGGAGTGGCCAAACCATGCCGCCATGCCAGTCCTTGGCCAGCTCCAGAGGTGCTGCAAGCAAGCTCCCATTTCTGTAGTTAAGTCCTATCATGTTGCCCCTCTTGGCATGACATGACTCGTTTGCCACGCCATCGGTGCTGGCGTGGACAACCCGTGTTGCCACGCTAGTGCTTGGCCAACTCCAAAGGTGCTACAAGCACGTGCTCATTTCGGGGCTAAGTCCTGTCATGCCAAGAGGGGCGGCGTGCCTGGGTTTGGCTGGCACGCCATTGGCGCTGGCGTGGCCAAACCGTGCCACCACACCAGTGCTTGGCCAACTCCAGAGGCGCTGCAAGCACACGCCCAGAGCTATGTCCTATCATGCCAAGAGGGACGAAGTGATAGAACTTGGCTACCACGCCGTGGGCACTTGTGTGGCCAAACCCCAGCCAGTTTTTGGTCAATCCAATACATCATATCTTTATTCTTTCAATCAATCAGTCAATCCAATACATCATATATTCATTCATTCATCTCACAAGCATCCATTCATCCATACCGAAAGTAAGCAACAATAATGCACCCATAGTCCATAATAGTCCTTACATAAAGTTGTCCATGCAAATAGTACATAGTTCAATGCAATGCAAGTACTACACACAAGTCCCATTCCAATACATCACTTCGCTATGACCGCTTTGCGTTCGGTGTTAACCTAGCATTTGGATGCTCGCTTGCGGTGCCCTCAATGACATTGATGTTGCTAATGTCTACGCGATCATAGCATTCATGGCGTGGAGGCGCACCGAGATGGCTGGGGACGGGTAGGTGCACCCACAAGATTCGAGAGGACCATCTCGTGGCGGCAAAGATCCACGTCGTCGTCGCCATCGCTATCTCGTGTTGGGGGAGTGGAAGTCATGGCCCGTGATGAGATAGCACCATGGGATGACCTAGAGATGTGTCTGGCACCTGAGGTAGCATGGTATGAGCCACTTCAAGCCTGGGCAGCTTGAACGACATCCCTCACGATGGCAATCCATGCTAAGGGAAGGAAATCAACATCGCAGATGTACGGTACATACCGCTCATCCTAGTCCAAAGCGGTGTGGGTCTGAGGCCGAAGTGGCTAGAGTACCAGCCAAAAATTGCATAGAGATAAGTTAAGTGCACCCCATGATGAAAAAATAGATGCAACATCAAACAACGGATTGAGCAATCTCACTAGACTCTCATCGGCTATAAGGTGTGCACGGTGGTCATTGCCATACTCCATCCTGAGCAATGCATACTGCGGGTGCTGAGGCATCCTGCAATGGAAGAAATAAATTTGTTAGTAGAGATGAAGTACAAATCTATTAAAGGCATGTAATGAATGTGTAACTATTGCCAACAAAACATTGGAGAAAATGCAACAGAGTGAACACAATAAAATAAATATGCAACGAGGTAAAGATAATTATTTGCACAATGACAAGAGTGGTTACCATGACTTATGTGTGTACTTCAAAGTAGAGATCAACCTAAGCGGTGTAGGACAAGTCATGTTGGGTACAGAGCAACGCCGCCTAACCCTTCACTATTGGCCATCCCTATTCCTGTGCTTTGCTTTCGTGTGGCTGTGCTCATGACACTCTAAGCACCGATTAGTTATGGTGGCATCATCGAAGTCCCCTATGCTATACATGTCCTTGTTGGCTTGCTGTGAGTGGTCCATATTGTTATGAAGTCTTTTCCTCTTCCTCCTGTCGCGTTGCTTGCTCATCATTTCTTTGTTTGGAATGTATTCCTCCCCAACGTACCGTGGCCAATGTGAGGGATCAAGGTAAGACTCAAACCTCTTCTCCCAAATCCTAATCGTGGCTAGCTTTGAGAATTCCTTGCCAATGAAGGTGTTTGAAAGGTGGCTCACGTTGTGCATGCGACATACGGTGGCGATGTGAGAGCATGGCACATGTAGGAAAGCTGGGACCATGCAAGTGCAATCTCTAGCAGCCAGGTTCACTCTTTGGTTTTGGCCTGCATAACGCTCACCCCTTCTCGAGGTGCCCCGCTCCCCTAATGCCATAGATATGCAAAGTCTGGTTGTATTCATTTGCCTCCTGGTTGCATGACTCTTCTTCCACGACAGCAAGGTGTTTGGTAGTGGCCGCATCCCAACGCTCACTAGCATTGTATGCATCCCTTGCAAAGGTCCACCAATACAAAGTATGTGTTGGTCTTCCTAAATTAGTACTCCATAATGGCCGATGCTGGCATAGCACGGATGCCCTTCAGAATATTATTGAAGACCTCCGAGATGTTCCTGGTCATCATACCATACCTACATACACCTTCATCATATGCATGTGCCCATTTCCTCTTGTGCTGCAATACCTTGTCCAACCACTTATTTTCTCGTTGGTTGGTCAGTCCCCTCAACTGCATTAGCTTGCCCTTGAAGTCCCTCTTCTCCAAACATTCACACAACATCTTGAACTTTCTTGTGAGATCTTCCCTATTACATTGCTTAAAAATATTTGCTGCTAAGTGACGCATGTACCACCTATGCAGCACATCCGGGTATCCATCAAGTTTGCTCTTCACAACATTTATAATGCCACAGTGCCTATCAGAGGCGATGCAAACCTTACATCCAGGCCCAACAAGGCGAAGACAAACTATATGTTGGTGATATGCCCTATAGTCAATCATAGAAACAATTTCCTATTGGCTTCCTCAGAACCATAAAGGGCACAAAGCAGTATGTGTAACAATTGGACCTTCACCAAATATATGCATTCAATCCATCCTCCATCACATGCCACGGTCATCAGAGAAGCAAACCTGAATCAAACTATAAATCTTAGCAAACTACAAAGTAACCAATACAAAACATCATACATTCCATATCTCGACCAAAGATTCATTCTTTTTCCTTGCTGAGATGATAAAGTTTGAGGCTCTGTGCTGTTCACATGTTGGAATGGCATCCCACTAGGCACACAAAATTTCCCCTTTACCATCGATGTAGAAACTAAGAACGATCAATCGAGAAACGAAGACTCACCTTTCTCCGGTAGTTCTTGGTGGAAGAGGGTGCCGTGGGCATCGCAGGAGCGCCACTGCGGCTCCAAGTAGGTGGCGGTGGAGCGTCCGTAGGAGAAGGAGTTGTAGCGGCGGGTGCGCGGAGAAAGGAGCACACGGTGGCGGAGCAGGGGAAAATGAATCTACGACACTGGGAAGAGCAAGCGGCGGCGGGGAGGGAGACCAAGGGCGGGGCTTGAAGAGGGAGGAGCGGGCGGCGGGGAGTGAGGCCGAGGGGACGGCGGGGGAGCGAGAGCGGCGGCGGGGATGGAGACTGAAGGGGCGGTAGGCTAGAAGAGGAAGGGAACGACAACTGTAGGGGAGCGAGGCCGAGGGGGCCATGGGGGAGCGAGAGTGAGGGACGGCGCCGACGGGGCGGCCGTGGAGGGAGACCAAAAGTGCGGGAGGGAGGAAGAGTTACCGAACACCGATGGTGGGGGAGGGAGGCCGAGCAGACAGCAGGGGAGGGAGGCCGAGCGGGCAGCGGGGGAGGAAGAGCGAAGGACCCATGGCGCTAGCGTAGAAGGGCGGCATCGGCGGAGAAGCGCGGTGGAGGAGGGAGAGGGAGGGGCCAGGATGCAGAGGGGAAGCAGCGAGGGGAAAAGCTACGGCGCGAGACAAAGCGAGCGAGGAGCCAGGAGGAAAGGAGAAGCACTGGGTTTCGAAGCGACGTGGACGCGCGAGCACCGCGTGTTGCCACCGAGCGCACCGCCCCGGATCGGACGGCGTGGAGTAGCTTGCGCAGCGATCCGACGGCGCCTGATTTCTGGCCAACGTAGCACGCCTGGGAGAGCTCCAATCCTTCCATCCTTTAAGGTTAGTAATATGAACTAAGAGATAAATTTGAGCAAATTGCCCTTAGTACTATTAGGGATTGTAAATCTGTTTTAGGCTTAATAGTTGTTGGTGATTCATATGGAATTCCAGGGGGAGGCTGGTGCAATGATGTTAAAAACTGTGTTCCGCATGGGTAGTCGGCGCGTGGTCATCAAATCACATGGAGAGGCAATTCCAATTTACAGGGAAAATGAGTAATAGACCTAAAGAAAATCCTGGTATTCTTCTCATCAATTCCGTCTTGTGATGTAGTTCCTACTACATTTTTGTCCAAAAAGAGAATGCGTCTATTGATTTTTGGTTGCTATTTCGGTTGAAGAATTGTAATGATGTTTTCTTGTCTCTTAGATTTCTACAACCGAATAGAGTGAAGGTTCGGTATTGTGATTTGGATCCTTCACCGTGAAGGGCCGACGTGGTTAGTGCAAATTCTGTCTCTGCATTTAACTGCTTTACTTTCAACAAATATGTAGTCTATGTGCTGAAGGATTTCCGAAGATGGAATCTCATCCTAAGTAAACTTCTTACCAGGATAAGTGGTAACCCTTCATTTGAATATTTCCCAAAGGAACATGCATACCATTATTCAATTGCATTTCAATACTAATTTAAAGTCTTAGATAATAAATTTGATTCTATTTGATGTAATAGAAATACAAGATGAAGATGACCTTACATTGGCATCTTGCTAGTGGTATGAGATCGGGTAAGCAGAAACTACCTCGTGCTAGTGGTATGTTACACTTTTATTTCGCATTTTTGCATAAAAAAATAACTTTGTGGTCTTGTATCCTTGATTTACATATGCAATTTCATCTTTGCAGGTTCAGGTTCTTATACTATTGTTAATAAAGATATGATAGGCTTGAATGAACCAAATTTTTGTTAATTAGGTATTAACTTTTGTATAGCTTGACTACACTATATTTTTGTGCGATGTTTTATCTATTTTGTTGTATCGTTAAGCATGGAATTCAAATTTCGTTTTAATTGTGCATTTGTGTTGTACTTTTGTTATAACTTGGTGTAGATAATATTTGATTTTAGTTGTAGCCACTTAGTTTTTGGCCTGAGACTCTGTAGAATCCTAGCTCCACCATTGATAATTAGTATTATGCCTCTCTACTTATTGTCTGTGGTTGGTAGTATGTATTGTATGGTGGTACCAAACTTGCAATTCTGAAAATCGCTAATCGCTGTCCATGCTGTGTCCTAAAACCATATTGTACACTCACACCAGCATCGCTTTACCTCGTCGTGGCCCAAGGCGAAGGTTGAGCTGCCTTTGATGAACAAAGCAAACTTTTTAATATAGTATATAAGAGTTTAATAGTCTACAAATATGAACAAAGCTTTAATTGCAATTCAAATATGAATATATAGAACAAAGTTCCCAACTCAGCAGTACTTCGATGAATTGACGGCAGGAGAAGAAACAAGGCTTTGGCGCTTTGTTTATTTTTCTCACTCGATGTGTGCGTGTGTGTGTCGGCGTGTCGCCCTGTATGGACTCTTGATGGATGGCATCCCGTGCGTTCTTCCTCCATGTGCGTTGCGTGTGTTTTTGACGCCTTCGCGCCGCCGCTGTGCGTGGGCTTGGCCCTCTGTTTGTCGCGTGCGCCTCTGCGTGTAATCAAAGCAGGTAATCAAGAAAAATGCTAGATAAATCATGAAAAAAGCAGTTTTGTTGAGATCATCGTTCGTCATGATGTAGTGGACATCGTGATAGTAGTCGTGCAGTTGATGTCGACATAGCAGAGAATCGGATGAAGAGGAAACAACGAGCAGTCGCGCGAACGCTCCTCAAAAACCTTATTCGTCCTCGCTCATGTAAGCCTTCAAGGACAAAGGTTCCAGAGACCTGCTCTCTCAGTGCGATAGTACACGTGTGAGCAGTGAAAATATCATAATTTATTTTTCTCTCACTCGAGTTCCTCTCTGTTGATGGATGTGTGCGTGTGTGTTGGCATGTCGCCCTGTATGGACTCTTGATGGATGGCAGCCCGTGCGTTCTTCCACCGTGTGCGTTGCGTGTGTTTTTGCCGCCTTCGCGCCGCCCCTGTGCGTGGGCTTGGCCCTGTGTTCGTCGTGTGCGCCTCTGCGTGTGCGTCGCAGTTTCCAGGCGAGGACGATTGCTCTGAACCGATCAGTACTTATCTCACGTACCGCGGCGCAGGGATAATCCCATACAATTTTCATGTGAGTTTGTTGGTACAGTGTCCTTTCAGTTCACTACTAACATACTTTTAACTCGCGTCTAGCCGTGCGAACTCAGAAGCATACGCATCTTGCAAACGGGGCAGCAGCATGAGGAAGGAGGACAAGGTGGGTGAACAATCATGCCAAGGTCGGTGAACAATCATGCCACTACATACATGCATGAGGCCACAAGAAAAGAATTCATAAACAACTTTTGGAAACCTCATGCTGAATGTGAGAACCAGTAAACATTGAAATAGCACATACAAAGGACACAACTCAGCGACTTTACTGTACCTAAAATATGTTCCTATAACAGCGTAGGACATAAACTAACTTTAGTAAACTATATTTCAAATAGATATTTCACAGTACTAAAATTCAATGGTGCTAACCGATAGTCTAGCACTGAAGATTTCAGAAACAACACTACAATGAATCCGAAGAAATGCATACGCCGGCTTCTCTGACTCCATAGAACACTGCAATAAAAAAAACAGTTCAAACTGACAGCAGTAGTAGTACTTGTTTCAGAAAAAAAAAAAACCTTTGTGATGATGCAGCAGTAGTAGTACTGGTTTCAGTTGATAAAACAGTTCAAATCGACAGCAGCAGTACTGGTTTCAGAAAAAACCTTGTGGAACATGTCACTTGATTAATTGACATCAGCAGTACTAGTACTGGTTTCAGAAGTATAGTGCACACTGAATATGGAAGCACCAAAAGAATTTCAAAAGAATGCTTGACTGCCCTTATGGAACCTCATTTTCCCACTTGTGCTTAATTATAAAGCTAATATCAGTATAGCCGCACATCTCCAGTAGGTGCTTAAAAATGTAGGTGCTGGAACTTTTTTTATTAATTAACTTTTTTTAAATTTTTATTTTAAAGTTAACCTCCGACGTACTTTATTTCCAATTCTGACCCTTTTGGTCACGCCACCACTCGTGGTGTGACAAAACAACGCTGTCACACTGGGACAAGCTCTTGTCACGTCATGGGTGGTGGCATGATAGTGTTGTTTGGTCACGCCACTACTAGTGGCGTGAAAAAAAATGCTATTTAGCGGGCTTATCCTATGGCGTGACAGCGTTGTTTTGTCACGCCACAGGTGGTGGTGTGACTAAAAGGGTCAGAATTGGAAATAAAGTGCACTGGAGGTTAACTTTAAAATAAAAATTAAAAAAGGGTTAATTAATAAAAAAAAGTTCTAGGTGCTACCAAGGAGCTAAAGAGGAATATTTTCTATATGTCAACAATGAGAGGTATTTAATCTGAAGGAAACAAAATTCCAGACAATCAACCATGACGAATAGATGTACAGGCGAATAGCATTGGTAAGATCTGATATTAGTAAATACATAATTGCATATGCTACATATGTACCCTAACCAAAGAATCATGTTCAAAATTTAGTTCATAAAAATATAGCTTAAATATGTTCTTAGAACAGAATGTTTCTGTAACATCCAAATTTTCAAGAGTTTTTAGAAATTTTTAAAAATAAAAATAACCATTCGATTTTATTGAATCACCAAAGCTTAATTTACAATTTTAGAATTAAAAGCAATTTAGTATGAATTAATCAAACTTCAACTAAATCCGGATTTGGTTTATTTTGAGTTTATTGGAGTTCTCTGGTTTTTGAATTTTCTTTTCTCTGTTTTTGGCTGAGTTCCTGTCTGCCGTTCTTGCTCCCGCCTCCTCCCTCACTTGCCCTTGACCTTGCTGCCTCCCCGTGCGCCCCTTTTGTCGTGCCCTGGCACCACCTTCCCCGAACTGCTCCCTCTCCACCTCCCATCCTCTTGGTTTCGACCAGCCTTTCGGTCACGACCAGCTTTTCGGTCTCGACTAGTCTTTCGGTCTTGACCAGCCTTTTGGTCACGACTAGTCTTTCGGTCTCGACTAGTCTTTCGGTCTTGACTAGCCTTTGGTTTTGACTAGTCTATTGGTTTCGAGCAGTCTTCTGGTTTCGACCAGTCTTTTGGTTTCGACTAGTCTCTTGGTCACGACCATCCTTTTGGTTTCGACTAGTCTCTTGGTCACGACCATCCTTTTGGCTTGGAGCAGCCTTTTGCTTTCGACCAGCCTTTTGGTTTCGACCATCCTTTCGGTTTCGACCAGTCTCTTAGTCTCGACCACCCTTTCGGTTTCGACCAGTCTTTTGGTCTCGACCATCCTTTCGGTTTCGACCAGTCTTTTAGTCTTGACCATCCTTTCGGTTTCGACTAGTCTTCCAGTTTCGACCTGCCTCTTGATTTCGACCGCCTTGTTGGGTCACCGGTAGGCTATGATAGCACAAAAGAAAAATTCTACCGCACAACCAAGGAACCTCCGCTAGTAATAAATCACGAAATTATCACTAGACGCGCTGACTCGTAGCGGCAGTAGATTCGATGTTGTGAGTTGATGCAGTCGTAGTCATACTCGTCGCACGTCTTCTCCTCCTACTCCTAAGATCGTCATGAGTTGCCGATCGTCCTAGTGCCTATGCTTTGCAACAACACCTCCAAGGTATCCACACATACGGGCAGCTTGAGACTATGTTCAACCAGTCTATATCTTTATACGACCAGCTCGTATCTGATCGAACCGAACAACCTGCTTGTGTATTCTCCCTTTGCCTCACGATATCTGGTTGAACTCTAGGTGAGATAATTTGTCATCCATGGACTATTCAATACTTTCTCAATCAAGTGTCGAATAACTTCATGTGGTCGACACTTCGACCACTAGTGGCATGGCCATGCACTTTCTTTATCCGACCACAACGAGGGGCCCAGAGACATCTCTCCTATTATGTTAGAAGAGGAAAATCCCATATCCGACCAGTCACATTCTGTAACGTCCCAAAAATTGGCTTTTCAAAAATCCTTTGAGTAGTTTAGGTCCTTGGAAAAATTCACCAATTTTATTTGAATTAATAAAGCTTAATTCAAACTTTCATAAATCAAAAACAATTTAATATGATTAATATCAACATCAACTATTATCAAAATTATTTTCTTTGGGTTTTATGTGCTTGGATATATTTTCTAGATTTTTCTAGAATTTTTCCGAGTGCATTTGCTATTTTCTATTTGCCAATTGGTTTTTCTGCTATTTTCTAAAAAGAAAAACCTAATAATAATCTCAGATTCTGTTTGGACCGAATTCCCTTTCATCCGGCTCAATCTATTCCTTTGGCCCATCCCATTTTCTTTCAGCCCAACCCGTTTCCTTTCCTTGGCCTCTTTCTATTTTTTCTTTCCGCCAGCCAATCCAGCCCGTGCTCCTTTCGGCCGGCCCGCCTTGTGCCATCTCCGCCAGCCCACCAGCCTGCTTACCCCTCCCTCTGGCCTGATTGTTTCTAGCCCATCCCTACCGCCAAAACCCTAGCCATCCATGGACCCACCGTCACCGAGCCCTCCTCGCGTCAAGAACGATTCGCCCACAAGAACTCCAACCGTCGGGTTCTGCACTGGGACTCGGCGACCGCCGTCGCCTGGGAGTCCGTGAGCCACACGCCTCCCAAGGGTCCTACACTTCGCCCTCACCTGCCACCCTCGGTGCCCTAGGCACCGCCGCCAAGGAGTCGCCAAGCGTCATCGCCGAGCTGTCTCCCGAGTCTGGTGCGACGCCTCCCCATGACATTCTCCACCGTCGAAGCCTTCCGAGCTGGGGCGTTCGCGTCATATTGATCGGCCCATTCTCCTTCTCTGTGTGTCGCTGCCGATGAAGCTCCCACGTCTTCTACCGCTGGTCCTGACTCCATCTCGCTCAACACCGGTGCACCGCCGCCGCATTTGAATCGTCGCCTTCGGTAAGCACTGGATAAGGTCCATCCGGCCACACCTCCCATTGGTCCTCCTTGTTGTTTCCCCTCTCTTATTTCCTCTTCTCCGGCACTGAAGCTCCGCCACCTTGTGTCCTTGGCAGTGCCGCCGCTCACCTCCGACGCCGGTGAAACTCGATGCACCTCGGGCCAATCCGACGCCTCCCGTAGCACCAGGGCAGTGCCCCTACCCCATTTTCGTCCTCATCGGATCCAGTCGATCGCCGCTTGCCGCCGCCGACGTCCACCCAAGAACGCCATGGATGCTTCCACCTCTGTATCCTCACCTCCATGTGGGCCCTACACCCCCTCTCCTTCTTATGTCTTTGTGGCGGTCGGGTTGCTCTCTAGGTCTGAATGTGGACCATGCCCTTGTGTTGTTGGCGGTGCCATGTCATTAGCCACATATACGCCACATCACCTGCCACCTAAGCAGCCACCTAGTCATCTCCCTGTGACATGGCTGCGCATCAGCGCCCACGTGTTTACTCCTAACGCAACCCTAACCCTAAAAGCATACTCTATGCCTTATGGACCTCATATGTTAGCTAGACATCTTAAACCCTAGATTTAAACCTAACCCTAAGCCATACCCGGGTAGACTTGGTTCACTATAAGCCGGGTCATTTACTCGTGGTCCCCATCATGTCAAGCCCGATTCTGTGAACTCAGTTCACCATGCACCATAAACCCTAGCCCGTGGACTTGGTCTATGGACCAATGGGCCACCTGTCATCCTCTTTGTCCTTTTTGGAAATTCATTTAATTTCTGAAATCCAATTATCCAGTTGGTCCCACTTGTCATCCACTACCTTTGTCTCTCTCTCACTTACCAGTGGACCCCACTTGTAAGTCTCCAATTCTTTTTATTTATTTTTAATCCGAAGGAATATTCTTTTCTCTCTCAATTTCATCATTTCATGTGATTCTTCCGAGAGTCATATCTTTTGCATCCGAACTCCGATTGTGTCCATTCAAGTTTCTAAATTCATTATCTACCTTCCAGTATCATTCAATTTCAATTTGGAGTTTATTTTATTTGTTTTTTTGAATTTAGTATGTTTTGCGTTTTCTTTTCGTTAGACGTTGAAGTCCTGGAATCGTCCGAAGGAGCGAAAGGTCAAGGAGGTAGAAGATTAAAGATAATTAAGATCATCATTGCTATAGCAAGGCAAGTTATACCTTTGATCATGTTGAATCCCAGTTTTCTAAAAATACTTTGATTCAAATTATTGCATTTACTTTAAGTATTTATTTAAATGCTTTTGGGTGTAGTTATTAATCCCATTTGTTATATCCACCTTGTCTATTGTTATGTCATAATCTTTTGTCACCCTAGATTGGTTCATTATTTAGTTGGTATTATTGTAGCACCAACGTGGGTTGGTTAGATACGATTAGTCTGCTTAGGCATGCTACGAGCCATCATCTCATGTGAGTTGCAAATATAAACTTGACTAAGTGATTATGGAACTATGTGATAAAACTGTGTGTACTGTGTGCTATTACTGGTAATGGCATGTGTTGCACTTAACCAACAGGGTGGGAAAAGATTTAGACTGAGGCAAGTGGTGGGTGAATTGGTGGACTCTGTGAATGGGAATGGTAATCTCCGTGGCATAGTTAGAAATTGAAAGTCTCTCCTTGGTCAATTAAGGACTTAACTTTGTGCGCCATTGAACTAGGCCTTCTGTACAACCACATGCTTGGTATGGGACGGGCCTAACTTAGTAGGTTACGGAGTCTTGACACTGATTACTCAGGTTGTAGGTTAGGTACTCAGTGATGGGTGGAGGTGTGCTACCAAGTAGTACATCGCAGGACGGTTCGCCGCTTCCTTGTCCAACAGTGTGTGTCGTACCAATCGCTGTGTATGGCTTGGTGTGACGGTTTGTAAGCACACTGGGAGCGTCAATGCTTGAGATGAAGTTTCTGAAAGATTTTGTTGTGATCAGCTCCATACAAGTTGATTGCATCTTGTAGATAAAGTGTACAAACTCTACAGAGTGTTAAATCAATCTATTCGAATAGCCGCGTCCATGGTCATGGACATGCTCAGGGATTTCACATGAGGGGTAGACTTTTATAAAACAATTGAGAAGGGACAGCTGTGTGATCTAAGTCATATGGCTGTGTGAATAACTTGTTTAGGCTATGTGTCTTTGTGAAAACAACTGATAAAATTATTATTGTCTATTTGTTTTGAATTATGCTTTCAATCTTTTATTCATATTCAATTGCAAATGTTGCATTTCTGCAAAAGAACCACAGAAGCCATTCCTTTGGAATAAGCCATCATCTAGAAATTGCATTCTGTAGTATGAATTACGAGTACGGTTGTGTACTGTAACATCCCAAATGTATAATTAGGGTTAATCAAGTATAATTATATGTGTAGAAATTAAAACTTTTTCTCACATCTTGAAAAACCCTAAAATCTCATGTAATTCTTGTCCAAGAGTTGTGTAATCCAAAAACACAAAGCTCTTGTTGACCAAAAATCAAATTCCTTTTTCCAATTATCTTAAATCTTGTGCCAAACATTTGGAATATATTTTCCTTGGTCCCAAAAACTGATATGGGACCCCTCTGAAAAATATCATGAGTTATAACACTTGTTGATAATTTTTGGAGGCAAAACAATCCTTTAAACAACCTTCATGAATTTCCTGAGAAAAATGCATTGCATAATAACCTCTGGAAATTTTATGCAAGGTTGATCTCATTGTCAGCAAGCTCCAGTTAAAAATTCATTAAATTTGGAGTTCATTTGCTATCTCAAATAATTCTGCTAAGTTTCAGCTGTTAAAAACTAAATTTAAAAGCCTACACTGTTCCTTGGGCTAGCCATATTCAAAGTTGGTCCAGCCCAACCATGTCTGCACCTCAGCAGACCTCATCTCCACCTTGATCAGGTCGCAGCCGTTGGATTTACATCCAACAGCCACGACCTCCTCCGCGGTCAACACCGCAAGGACCTCCCCACCTCATGAGGTCATTGCCGTTGGATCCGTGATCCATGGTCATGACCTCCCCTGTGTGTTAAACCTCAAAGACCTCCTCGAGCTGTTAAACCATCGCAGCGAGGTCATCCCACCTTGTTGAGGTCGTAGCCGTTGGATCAAATCCAACAGCCACGACCTCCTCCTCAACATACTCAGTCAGGTCATCCCACCTACGTGAGGTCATAGCCCTTGGATCCAAGATCCATGGCCCTGACCTCCTCCTCTCAACCTAAACTAAACAAACCTCCCACCTAACCACGGTCGTAGCCATTGGATCAAATCCAACAGCTCACGACCTCCCCGTGCTATCAAGCACTCACAACCTCCCCCATCTTTTGTTGTGCACCGTTAGATTAAAATCTACGGTCACGACCTCCTTTTTGTCTCATGCTTTTGAGACCTCCCGGCAAGACGTGAGATCGTAGCCCTTAGATCTAAATCTAAAGGCCATGACCTCCCTTGTGCGTTGCGCAAGCTCAGACCTCCACCTCTTTTGATCGAACCCTTAGATCTAAATCTAGCGGTCTGACCTCCCTTGCTGTTGCGCATCATATCGACCTCCCGGTCATTGTGTGCCCTTGATTTAAATCCAAAGGCCATGACCTCCCCTCATGTCTTTTTGATCGCGTGCAGTTAAGTCCTCTTTGGAGGTCCGACTGTTGGATGGAGATCCAACGCTTTGGACCTCTGTCCCTTTTCCTCACGTGCGTTTTTCGCGACATGAAATCGGAGGGCCACGACCTCCCATCCTTGATCGTGTGGTGGGACCTCCTCCCACCACTTAAAACATAACGGTTCAAAAATTGGATCCGATGGTTAGGACCTCTCCCGTGTCTTATCCAACGGTCACCAAGACCTCCTGTTCTTCTCCTTCCTCTGGCGCGCATGCGTGCTCGAGCGGTGGAGTTGTCGCGCGCCGAGCCTCTGTGCACCTTTAATGACTCTTTCTTGACCGCATTTAATGCAGTCGACTTTTTCCGCTTCAGTCAGTCAAGACACCGCCCCTTGTCAACTTTATGTCATGTCCACCCCATGGACCAACCCGTGGGCTAAGCTCACCATGGAGCTTAGCCCCACTCATAACCTTCACCTCGGGCTTTAAGTGTCCACTGAGCTCCCCGTTGGCTTCCTTTACACACTTGGAGCCCTGTCATACCGATGTTTGGGTGAGGTCCTAACTCACTCACCTCCTCTCTAGTGGTGCCATTGTTGAAGTCCTTGGAACTCCTCGGTGACTCAAGGGTTCCAGTGGCTCCCTTCTTCAACCCTTGCTCACTTTGTGCTCCCCAAACCTCCTGAAATAACCCTAACTTATTTTGTTTGGGCATTTTTTAGAGGTGGACAAAGCTGAGCTTGGAGCTGGTGCCGTGAGCTGCGAAGCTTCATTGTCTTCCCCAACTCCGGTCATCACCTCCATGACCTCCCCAGCACCTTAGGACCTCCAGGTACCTCCTGTTAGTCCTTTAGTTGCTGGCACCCGCTTGAATGCATGTTGCGGAGCTTAAGTTTTGGCACCAGCTTGAATGTTGCGCGGAGCTTCATTTTTGCATTTTGTCGTTTGGCCGTATCTGCCTTCGTTGTCCTCTCCGGCTCACCGGCGTTCAAGGCCGTCGCCGCCGTTGAGAGGAGGTCCTTTGGGTGCGCATGGTTATTGCGGACCCAACGGTACCATTGGATCTCGCCGACGAGGTCTACATCGCCGGCGATGACCACATCCTTGCGCTCGGGTTTTGTCGGACACAACGGCAGCGTCGTTGTCGTTTTTAGGATAGAAATCCTCCATGTTTAATGCGCTAATCATGTGTTCCAATCATTGTAATCATTGGATGTCTTAACTGCCTTTAATCCACCCTTTATTGAGTGCATTTAAGACCTCCAACGCGCGGACCTCCCTGTTGTCCCGCGCGCATTAATCTCTTGTCCAAACACGTGCGTGTGCGCAAGCACGTGGTCGCGAGCTCTGGACCTCCATGACCTCCTCCAGGAGATCCGAGCGCCCAAGACCTCCCCCACATAATCGGGGCCGTCCAGACCTCCCTGGAGGTCTGTGACGTTTGGACCTCCCTTAGGACCTCTCCTAGGTTGTCTCAGCCGTTCATGACCTCCCCGGGTAGATCTTGACTGTCAAGGTCCTCCCTCGGACGATCTGAACCATCGAGGACCTCCCTTGGAACATCTGGACCGTCCAGGACCTCCCCTGTGAGGTCTTGACGATGTAGATCTTCCTCGGGGAGATCTTGGTAGTTTAGATCTTCCTTTGGAAGATCTCAGCTGTTGAGGACCTCCCCTTTAGATCTGGTCCGTTCCGGACCTCCCCCATTGTTGTGGTCCGTTGGATTTCACATACGGCCCGACCTCCCCTCACCTCGCACATGTGAGTTGCTAAGAGGTCCAGGACCTCTGGACTTCACGTGCGCGTGTGTGATGTTCTCCTGGGAGGTCTTGAGCCGTTGGATCTGAGATCTGTGGCTCACGTCCTCCCATACCCTTATGGGTTTTAGAAATTCCAGTGAGGTCTTAGTTAAACTGAAATAAGGTATAGACTTTAGAATTTCATATCTTTCTCATTTTAAATCCATTTGAGGTCATTCAAAGTATGTTGGCTCTGTCTTGGACTTGACTTTAATCCAAAAATGATTGTAAGTTGAGTTCAACTCCAGAGCACAGTTTGCCATTAGGTTTTAAAACTCACTTTAAATATACACTCAAAAACAATACTTAACTTGTAAAATGTATAACTAATGCTCTGTAGATTATTTTTGAGTGAGACCAACTTTGTTGGTTTCCTCCATTAATGGTCTCACTGTGAAAATTAGTTTTGAGCTTGTTGCTATTATAAAAATGAGAACTTGTGCATTATAATTTTGTTCAAGTTCTTGTTTTTGAAAAATTATAGAAAGTGCAATATAGCTCCAAATGAGGTGAACTCAATTGTGTTATTCATCTCATGAGGTGCTGGTTTTACAGTAAAAATTTCAGCTTCACTTCTATTCTAGAAAATTTTGTGATGAACAGTAACATATTTCTAATTAATAGGCTGAGCAGAATTGATTTCATCATATCGTTTGCATTGAGAATCCAAATCAATTGGTTCTTGTTGCAAAATTTCCTAAAAATCATCCCCTTGCTGCTGTAGAAAATTCAGAGAATTTGGAGTTCGTTTGTTGTGCTGTCTTTGTTGTGTTTTCGTCGTTCTTATCGGTTCTTTCTCGCTTTTCCGTTAGGGCCGACATTTGTGGTGATCCCGAGAGCGACCCTCTGCCACAACTTGGCCAGCAACAACAAGGCAAGCAGTTTGATCATTTCCATCATTGTCCCATTACTTTAAAGCTTAATATATCGTTTTACTTCTATGTATGCATGCTACTTTGTGTTAAATGTCGCTAGCAAGCCTATAGTTGCATGATCTGTAGGAATTGTTCATCCTCTACTACCATGAGCCTAGGTTATTTGCTGTGGTGGGAGCTCGTTGGATGAGCTCCTATCACTTAGTAGTTTCGATTTAAATTGCTTAGACATGCTTAGTTTTCGGTAGAAATGGGCGATCATCGACTTAGTCGATGATCTTGATCACTCAAAACTGATTATTACTCCTATATGTCCAGCACTTGTGCTTTGATTAATTGTAAAATCAAAACTGAAAATAAAAGATTGATTTAGACTTGGGCATATTGGATGGATGGCGTGGTTTTGGATGTGGTGGTATGCGGGTCCCTAAGGACCGAGTACTTGGGTCACTAAGCCAGTTTATTTTGCGTACTAACCACACGAGGGGCATATGGAACCCCTCTTGACTAAGTACTCTGGCGGTGTTAATTGGGGTCGGTCGGTTGGTGTGTTTTTAAAGATAAAAGGTGTGTGTGATGTGGGAGGGGAGCATTAGCTTCCGGGAAGGTTGTGTGATGTCTCCTTCTCCTCGTGGGTTGTGCGACTCAGAATTAGCATTGTCCATTGGAAATGTCTCGTAGGACTTAGCCGTGCCGGCACACCTAAGGTAGTGTGCTTAAAGGAAAGGCGGTCTGACGTGTGGGTACAGTGGTACACCCCTGCAGGATAAAACTATTTGAATAGCCTCGCCCTAGGTTATGGACATGCTTGGTAAGGTCGTTCAAGACTAGACTACAACCTTTAATTAAAACTTGACATGGTTGGTATGAGCGGGAGTTCATGCTATTGTTGTAGTGACTTGGGTTAGTCACTTCGGGATTGTTCTTGTTGTTGTTATTATGTTATTATCTCGTTGTTACTTCAACATTTAAAATGCTTTGCCAAATTGCCTTCAATCTATTATGTTATTGCAAATAAATGTTGCCTTATACTAAAATGAGTCCAAAGCCACATCCACTTAAATAAAGCTTGCATGTAGCTATTTATAGTTCTGTTATCTCACACGTAAGTCTTATGGAGTACTTTATGTACTCATCGCCCGTGGTTGTGGCATTTTGTGGCTTTTGTTGCAGAGGAAGAAGGAGAGCTCCAAGAGCCTCTCTTTTGTGCTACGTGTTGCAGTTTCTTGACGACTAGCTTGGCGGTCGGTCGAGATGCCTAGGGTTAAGGCACACCGATTGGCTTTGTGTTATAGCCATCTTTATGGCACTTTTGCTTCATTGTTATCTTTGTAGAATTGTTGCTATTTGGCCTAAGGGCCCTCTTTTGTAATAGCTTTTCCTTATTAATATTAACTTCGGTTTGTTGCTTATGTTCTATGTGTTGTATGGAATTGATACATTCTTTTGGTGTGAGGTATGTATCTGCATCCTAGGGAGTATACATCTCTCGAGACCGGGTTTATTTGGTTGATAATACTAGGGTCAATTGGATGACTAAGTATTATGAGCCTAATAAACGTCGGGGTCTCACAAAAGTTGGTATCAGAGCCGTTATGACCGTAGTAACGCAAGCTTGGTCGTCCTTAGGATATTTTGAAAACCTATTTTCAAAGCATCAAATGAATTTTGAAAGCTTAGGAAATTCTCGGATTTTATTCCTCACCTATCTTAGCTTTCTCTTCTCATCCCACTCTAATTTGAGTTTTAAAAGTTGTTTTCCTCTCTTCCCTTCTACAAAATAGTTGTTATCGATTAACACTGGGTTTTTGGGAGAACCAATGAGATTGGCAAATTGAAGTGTGAGCTGCCCACTACAAGGTTTTGAAGTTCTGGAGTCGGTGATTCGACAAGGAGCTTGGATGCGAAACCTGGACAGCAAGCATCAAATTTCCGGACAGCAGTCTCAAAGGTGTCTAATTAGGATAGATAATGTGAGGTTAATCAACTAAAACTTGTGGGAATAAAAGGGTAAGATGTGATACTAGTTAGCTAAGTATCTAACACTTATTTCGCTGCATTAACCTTGCTCTCTAATAGTTTTAGATCTCATCTTACAATCTGATTTTTTAATCTTCTCGATCAATTACTCGTTCATTCAATACGGGTTAGTTGAGCTGAGAAGTTGAGCCTTGCTTTTGGAGTTTCTTGGCTGTTTTTAGAGTCTTTTAGAAGCTTCTAAAGTTGATTTACCGCTGATTTTGGCTTTCGTTTGGGGTGATATTCCATTCCCCTAGTCGATCGCTTTTGCTTTCTTTAAGGCTTTGTTTTTGGGTCTAGTTGCTAACCAAAATTCCTTGTAACAGGATGGCCGGACGCACTCGTAGCGGCCAAGGCCAGTCAGCTGGTCCGGACGAGGAGCTTCCTCCTCCTCCGACCATGGCCGAGGTTCTTCTTCAGATCGAGCGCAACCGCGGATGACCGGAGAGTTCTACTGGACGTCATCGCGCGCAACACCACTGCACTTACCGGAGCTTGGGATCTGGGCGAGGAATGCCCATCACCGCGTGGAGGACTCGCGGAGTTTCTTCGTACTCAGCCCCTACCTTTTCCGGCCCGAGGACCCTTTGGATGCGGACGATTGGCCGTCTTGTGGAGCGTAAGCCAGATCGCGCAGCTGCGAGAGCACGAGAAGGCGCTGTTCGATCGCACCGGCCTAGAGGGTGCGGCCTTGTCATGGTGGGAGAGCTTTCTCGCCATGCAGCCCGTGGATCACACCGTCTCTTGGGAGGAGTTCCGTGCTGCCTTCCGACGGGCTCACATCCCTGCCGGCTTGATGGAGATCAAGAAGCAGGAGTTTCTTGCGCTCAAGCAAGGGCGTGGCTCAGTCATGGAGTATGTCTACGAGTTCAACCATCTAGCTCGTTATGCTCCTGAGGACGTGGCCACTGATATGGCTAAGCAGGCCAAGTTCAAGCGTGGCTTGTCTGAGGAGCTGAAGGACAAGCTATCCATTGTCGACTTCCCTGATTTTCAGACCTTGGTCGACAAGGCCATCGTCGCTGAGCATGCGGCTCGAGAGCTTATGGACTCCCCATAGCGCAAGTGGGAGGCCCATAAGTCATCCAGGCGATTCTTCCGTCCCCGCCGGCGGTCTCAGGGTACCACTCTCACTCTTGGCGCCCGAGGTCACCGCCTGTTCCTCGTCCTTCGCAGCCGTGTCTCGATCCACGCACTGCGAAGTCACAGAGCGGCCCCATAACCCGGCATTTGGGGTCACATGTTTCTCATGCAACTGAAGGGGCATTATGCGAACCAATGCCCTAAGAAGAGAGAGCCCTCGTCCTAATGGAGGATGCGGGCGCAGAGGTGGTGCGGCTCAGACGGAAGATCGTCCGGCTACCCAAGGCGTGGGTAGTGGTCGCGTCAACGCCATCACCACAGAGGAGGCTCGGGAGGCACCCGACGCCGTGCTAGGTACACTTTCTCATTAACTCTCATCCCGCTACTATTTTGTTTGATTCAGAGCATCTCATTCATTTGTTTTCGAGTCTTTTCTGCTGTTGGAGAGCTTCTTTTCTCTCCATTGTCGGTCCCGCTTACTCATTCGCTCTCCGGTTCGGAGTTGAGAGCTGAATCGAGTGTAGGGATGTCCCTATCAAGATCGGCGAGGTTTCTTAGCAAACCTTATCCTTCTCCATTCAATGAGTCTTGATGTGATTCTTGGCATGGATTGGTTGTCCCAAAGACATGGGGCAAATCGATTGCGCCAGAAGCTCATCTCTATCTAGTCCTCCGGCGAAAGGTTAAGCTTTTCGCGAAGTCGCTAGATCCGCATCTCTTGGCGCTTGCCAGCGAAGCCCGCTCTAGATATTAGCGAAGTCCCAACAGTTTGTGACTTTGTTGATGTCTTGCCCGCAGATCTTCCGGGATGCCACCCGCTCGAGACCTCGAGTTTGTCATTGAGTTGGCTCTGGCACCGCCCCTATCTCAAAGAGGCCTTATCGGATGCCACCGAACGAGTTGGTAGAATTGAAGAAGCGATTAAGTGAGCTGCAAGAGAAGGGTTTCATTCGCCTAGCTCATCTCCTTGGGGTTGTCGGCAATCTTCGTGAAAGAAGAAGGGCGGTACTTTGCGATGTGCGTTGATTACCGCCCACTTAATGAAGTGACGGTAAAGAACAAGTATCCATTGCCCCGCATTGACGATCTCTTCGATCAATTAACTGGAGCTCGAGTTTTCTCCAAGATTGATTTGAGAGTGGGATATCATCAGGTTCGGATTCGGCCTGAGGATATTCCAAAGACAGCGTTCTCTACTCGCTACGGCTTGTATGAGTACCTTCGTCATGTCATTCGCTTAACCAATGCTCCTGCCTTGTTCATGAACCTCATGAATTCGGTATTCATGGAGTATTTGGATAAGTTTGTCGTGGTCTTCATCGATGATATTCTTATCTATTCCAAGAACGATGAGGATCATGCCGAGCATCTCAAGCTTGTGTTAGGCAAGCTACGTGAGCACCACCAGACGCCGAAGTTCACAAGTCGCGATACAGTTGAAGGAAGTGGCCTTCTTAGGCCATGTTCTTTCAGCGGAGGCGAGCTGCTGATCCTAGCAAGGTCAGCGATGTTCTTTCATGGAGTCAACTTGCTTCGGTCACCGATGTGCGGAGTTTTCTCGGTTTAGCGGGATATTATCGTCGCTTTATCGAGAACTTCTCCAAGATCGCGAAGCCAATGACGGAGTTGCTCAAGAAGGACAAGAAGTTCGTGTGGTCCGCTGAGTGTGAGGAAAGTTTCCAAATACTCAAAAAGCGTTTGACCACCGCTCCCGTTCTTGTTCTTCCTGATATCCATCGAAGCTTCGATATCTTTTGCGATGCTTCTCGTCGAGGCCTCGGTTGTGTCCTTATGCAAGAAGGCAAGGTAGTGGCCTATGCATCAAGGCAATTGAGACCTCATGAACTCAACTACCCTACTCATGACTTGGAGTTGGCTTCTGTGATTCATGCACTTAAGATTTGGCGACATTACCTAATCGGTAATCGTTGTGAAGTGTATTCGGATCACAAGAGCCTTAAGTATTTGTTCACCCAACTGACTGAACCTCGTGCAAAGGAGATGGTTGGAGTTGATCAAGGATTAGGACATGGGTATACACTACCATCCGGGCAAGGCTAATGTCGTTGCCGATGCGCTTAGTCGCAAAGCGCATTGCCATACCTTGTTGTCCAGGGAGCTTCAGCCCGCTCTTCTGGAAGAGTTTCAGCGTCTCAACTTGGGTTTAGTTGAGCGTGGTTCTCTCGCTGCCTTGGTTGTGCAACCAACCTTGGTGGATCGGATCAAGTCCGCTCAGCAGTCGGATTTGGGAGTGAGCCACATTAAGGCAAATGTCAAGAACGGAACGACCAAGTGCTTCTCTGAGGATGAGCATGGCGTCGTGAGGTTCGGGCAACGCCTTGTGGTTCCAAAGGACATGGAGTTGCGGAATTTAATCCTCCACGAAGCACATGATTCGCCTTTATCCATTCATCCCGGGGCCACAAAGATGTATCAAGATCTCCGCCAGAGATTTTGGTGGACCCGAATGAAGAGGGAGATCGCGGTTCGTTGTCGAAAAGCGACGTGTGTCGTCGTGTCAAGGCCGAGCATCGGCGTCTCTTTGGGATCGCTTGACCTTTGCCAATTCCTGAGTGGAAGTGGGATTCGATCGGAATGGACTTCATCACCGGTCTACCCACATCCCCGAAGAAGAATGATGCCATTTGGGTCGTCATCGATCGATTGACTAAGGTGGCACATTTCCTTCCCGTCAAGACTGAACTTGGTAGGTCTTTTGGCGGAACTCTATATCGCCCAAGATCGTGAGTTTGCACGGTGTCAAGACGATCGTGTCGGATCGTGGATCCTTTTCACATCTCGTTTTGGCATAGCTTGCAAGAGGCTATGGGCACCGTCTTACCTTTAGCACGGCATATCACCCCCAAACCGATGGTCGACCGAGAGGGTCAACCAGGTTTTGGAGGACATGCTTCGTGCTTGTGTCCTTTCCTATGGGAAGCATTGGGAGAAATGCTTACCATTCGCCGAAGTTTTTCTTATAACAAAGACTTCAAGGCCGGTCTCGGCATGGCACCATTTGAGGCCTTATACGGGAGAAAGTGTAGAACCCGTTGAACTGGTGAGAGACCGGTGAGACCTCTCTTTGGCCGGACTCAATCAATGAGGCCGGCGCCAAGTCCGGCTTATTCGTGGCGTTTGCTATGCAGCTCAATCGAGCAAAAGAGCTATGCGGACCGCCGTCGGCGTGAGTTACGTTTTGAGCCTAATGACTTTGTTTATCTCAAAGTCTCTCCTTTGAAGGGCCATCAACGCGTTTGGCGTCAAGGGCAAGTTAGCTCCTCGATATGTCGGTCCCTACCGCGTTATCGAGAAGAAGGAGCTGTTGCCTATAAGTTGGAGTTGCTACTGCACTTGAGGGGTACATGATGTTTTTCATGTGTCCCGCTTAAGAAGTGCCTCCGTGTTCCAACCGAGGAAGCTCCGTTGGAAACTCTCGATGTCCAACCCGATTTGACCTATCGCGAGCACCTGTTCGCGTGCTCGATGAGTCCGAGCGAAGGACAAGGAATAAGACCATCAAGTTCCTTAAAGTTCAGTGGTCAAACCATTACGAGGATGAGGCTACTTGGGAAAGAGAAGATCGTCTGCGTGCGGACTATCCATCTTTCTTTACCGAGTGAGCCAAATCTCGGGACGAGATTTCTGTAAGGGGGAGAGATTTTGTAACATCTCAAATGTATAATTAGGGTTAATCAAGTATAATTATATGTGTAGAAATTAAAACTTTTTCTCACATCTTGAAAAACCCTAAAATCTCATGTAATTCTTGTCCAAGAGTTGTGTAATCCAAAAACACAAAGCTCTTGTTGACCAAAAATCAAATTCCTTTTTCCAATTATCTTAAATCTTGTGCCAAACATTTGGAATATATTTTCCTTGATCCCAAAAACTGATATGGGACCCCTCTGAAAAATATCATGAGTTATAACACTTGTTGATAATTTTTGGAGGCAAAACAATCCTTTAAACAACCTTCATGAATTTCCTGAGAAAAATGCATTGCATAATAACCTCTGGAAATTTTATGCAAGGTTGATCTCATTGTCAGCAAGCTCCAGTTAAAAATTCATTAAATTTGGAGTTCATTTGCTATCTCAAATAATTCTGCTAAGTTTCAGCTGTTAAAAACTAAATTTAAAAGCCTACACTGTTCCTTGGGCTAGCCATATTCAAAGTTGGTCCAGCCCAACTATGTCCGCACCTCAGCAGACCTCATCTCCACCTTGATCAGGTTGCAGCCGTTGGATTTACATCCAACAGCCACGACCTCCTCCGCGGTCAACACCGCAAGGACCTCCCCACCTCATGAGGTCATTGCCGTTGGATCAGTGATCCATGGTCATGACCTCCCCTGTGTGTTAAACCTCAAAGACCTCCTCGAGCTGTTAAACCATCGCAGCGAGGTCATCCCATTTGTTGAGGTCGTGGCTGGTTGGATCAAATCCAAGACCACGACCTCCTCCTCAACATACTCGGTCAGGTCATCCCATTTCACGTGAGGTCATAGCCCTTGGATCCAAGATCCATGGCCCGACCTCCTCCTCTCAACCTAAACTAAACAAACCTCCCACCTAACCACGGTCGTAGCCATTGGATCAAATCCAACACTCACGACCTCCCGTCTATCAAGCACTCACAACCTCCCCATCTTTTGTTGTGCACCGTTAGATTAAAATCTACGGTCACGACCTCCTTTTTGTCTCATGCGCACCAGACCTCCCCAGCGCACGTGAGATCGTAGCCCTTAGATCTAAATCTAAAGGCCATGACCTCCCTTGTGCGTTGCGCAAGCTCAGGATCTCCACCTCTTTTGATCGGAACCCTTAGATCTAAATCTAGCGGTCCTGACCTCCCTTGCTCTGCGCATCATATCAGACCTCCCCGGTCATTGTGTGCCCTTGGATTTAAATCCAAAGGCCATGACCTCCCCTCATGTCTTTTTGATCGCGTGCGGTTAAGTCCTCACTGGAGGTCCGCACCGTTGGATGGAGATCCAACACTTTGGACCTCCTGTCCCTTTTCCTCACGTGCGTTTTCGCGATTAAGGAAATCGGAGGGCCACGAGCTCCCCATCCTTGATCGTGTGGCTGGGACCTCCTCCCAGCCACTTAAAACATAACGGTTCAAAAATTGGATCCGATGGTTAGGACCTCTCCCAGGTCTTATCCAACGGTCACCAAGACCTCCTGTTCTTCTCCTTCCTCTGGCGCGCATGCGTGCTCGAGCGGTGGAGTGTCATGCGCCGAGCCTCTGTGCACCTTTAATGACTCTTTCTCGACCGCATTTAATGCAGTGGTCGACTTTCATCTTCAGTCAAGACACCGCCCCTTGTCAACTTTATGTCATGTCCACCCCATGGACCAACCCGTGGGCTAAGCTCACCATGGAGCTTAGCCCCACTCATAACCTTCACCTCGGGCTTTAAGTGTCCACTGAGCTCCCGTTGGCTTCCTTTACACACTTGGAGCTGTCATACCAGTGTTTGGTCGAGCTCCTAACTCACTCACCTCCTCTCTAGTGGCTGCCATTGTTGAAGTCCTTGGAACTCCTCGGTGACTCAAGGGTTCCAAAGTGGCTCCTTCTTCAACCCTTGCTCACTTTGTGCTCCCCAAACCTCCTGAAATAACCCTAACTTATTTTGTTTGGGCATTTTTAGAGGTGGACAAAGCTGAGCTTGAGCCGGTGCCGTGAGTCAAGCTTCATTGTCTTCCCCAACTCCGGTCATCACCTCCACGACCTCCCAAAGACCTTAGGACCTCCTGTACCTCCTGTTAGTCCTTTAGTTGCTGGCACCCGCTTGAATGCATGTTGCGGAGCTTAAGTTTTGGCACCAGCTTGAATGTTGCGCGGAGCTTCATTTTTGCATTTTGTCGTTTGGCAGATCTGCCTTCGTTGTCCTCTCCGGCTCATGGCGTTCAAAGCCGTCGCTGCCGTTGAGAGGAGGTCCTTTAGTGCGCATGGTTATTGCGGTACCAACGGTACCATTGGATCTCGGCCGAGGTCTACATCACGGCGATGACCACATCCTTGCTTTCGGGTTTTGTCGGACACTGGCGGCGTCGTTGTCGTTTTTAGGACAGAAATCCTCCATGTTTAATGCGCTAATCATGTGTTCCAATCATTGTAATCATTGGATGTCTTAACTGCCTTTAATCCACCCTTTATTGAGTGCATTTAAGACCTCCAACGCACGCGGACCTCCCTGTTGTCCCGCGCGCATTAATCTCTTGTCCAAACACGTGCGTGTGCGCAAGCACGTGGTCGCGAGCTCTGGACCTCCATGACCTCCTCCGAGGAGATCTGGAGCGTCCAAGACCTCCCTGCTTGCAATCGGGGCCGTCTGGACCTCCTGGAGGTGCGTGGACGTTGGACCTCCCTTAGGACCTCCCTAGGTTGTCTCGGCTGTTCATGACCTCCCGGGTAGATCTTGACCGTCAAGGTCCTCCCTCGGACGATCTGAACCATCGAGGACCTCCCTTGGAACATCTGGACCGTCCAGGACCTCCCCTGTGAGGTCTTGACGATGTAGATCTTCCTCGGGGAGATCTTGGTAGTTTAGATCTTCCTTTGGAAGATCTCAGCCGTTGAGGACCTCCCCTTTAGATCTGGTCCGTTCCGGACCTCCCCCATTGTTGTGGTCCGTTGGATTTCACATCTACGGCCCCGACCTCCCCCTCACCTCGCACATGTGAGTTGCTAAGAGGTCCAGGACCTCTGGACTTCACGTGCGCGTGTGTGATGTTCTCCTGGGAGGTCTTGAGCCGTTGGATCTGAGATCTGTGGCTCACGTCCTCCCATACCCTTATGGGTTTTAGAAATTCCAGTGAGGTCTTAGTTAAACTGAAATAAGGTATAGACTTTAGAATTTCATATCTTTCTCATTTTAAATCCATTTGAGGTCATTCAAAGTATATTGGCTCTGTCTTGGACTTGACTTTAATCCAAAAATGATTGTAAGTTGAGTTCAACTCCAGAGCACAGTTTGCCATTAGGTTTTAAAACTCACTTTAAATATACACTCAAAAACAATACTTAACTTGTAAAATGTATAACTAATGCTCTGTAGATTATTTTTGAGTGAGACCAACTTTGTTGGTTTCCTCCATTAATGGTCTCACTGTGAAAATTAGTTTTGAGCTTGTTGCTGTTATAAAAATGAGAACTTGTGCATTATAATCTTGTTCAAGTTCTTGTTTTTGAAAAATTATAGAAAGTGCAATATAGCTCCAAATGAGGTGAACTCAATTGTGTTATTCATCTCATGAGGTGCTGGTTTTACAGTAAAAATTTCAGCTTCACTTCTATTCTAGAAAATTTTGCGATGAACAGTAACATATTTCTAATTAATAGGCTGAGCAGAATTGATTTCATCATATCGTTTGCATTGAGAATCCAAATCAATTGGTTCTTGTTGCAAAATTTCCTAAAAATCATCCCCTTGCTGCTGTAGAAAATTCAGAGAATTTGGAGTTCGTTTGTTGTGCTGTCTTTGTTGTGTTTCGTCGTTCTTATCGGTTCTTTCTCGCTTTTCCGTTAGGCTTCGACATTTGTGGTGATCCCGAGAGCGACCCTCTGCCACAACTTGGCCAGCAACAACAAGGCAAGCAGTTTGATCATTTCCATCATTGTCCCATTACTTTAAAGCTTAATATATCGTTTTACTTCTATGTATGCATGCTACTTTGTGTTAAATGTCGCTAGCAAGCCTATAGTTGCATGATCTGTAGGAATTGTTCATCCTCTACTACCATGAGCCTAGGTTATTTGCTGTGGTGGGAGCTCGTTGGATGAGCTCCTATCACTTAGTAGTTTCGATTTAAATTGCTTAGACATGCTTAGTTTTCGGTAGAAATGGGCGATCATCGACTTAGTCGATGATCTTGATCACTCAAAACTGATTATTACTCCTATATGTCCAGCACTTGTGCTTTGATTAATTGTAAAATCAAAACTGAAAATAAAAGATTGATTTAGACTTGGGCATATTGGATGGATGGCGTGGTTTTTGGATGTGGTGGTATGCCTGGGTCCCTAAGGACCGAGTACTTGGGTCACTAAGCCAAGCGATTTTGCGTACTAACCACACGAGGGGCATATGGAACCCCTCTTGACTAAGTACTCTGGGCGGTGTTAATTGGGGTCGGTCGGTTGGTGTGTTTTTAAAGATAAAAGGTGTGTGTGATGTGGGAGGGGAGCATTAGCTTCCGGGAAGGTTGTGTGATGTCTCCTTCTCCCGTGGGTTGTGCGACTCAGAATTAGCATTGTCCATTGGAAATGTCTCGTAGGACTTAGCCGTGCCGGCACACCTAAGGTAGTGTGCTTAAAGGAAAGGCGGTCTGACGTGTGGGTACAGTGGTACACCCTGCAGGGATAAAACTATTCGAATAGCCTCGTCCTAGGTTATGGACATGCTTGGTAAGGTCGTTCAAGACTAGACTACAACCTTTAATTAAAACTTGACATGGTTGGTATGAACGGGGAGTTCATGCTATTGTTGTGGTGACTTGGGTTAGTCACTTCCAGGATTGTTCTTGTTGTTGTTATTATGTTATTATCTCGTTGTTACTTCAACATTTAAAAATACTTTGCCAAATTGCCTTCAATCTATTATGTTATTGCAAATAAATGTTGCCTTATCCTAAAATGAGTCCAAAGCCTCATCCACTTAAATAAAGCTTGCATGTAGCTATTTATAGTTCTGTTATCTCACACGTAAGTCTTGCGGAGTACTTTATGTACTCATCCGCCCGTGGTTGTGGCATTTTGTGGCTTTTGTTGCAGAGGAAGAAGGAGAGCTCCAAGAGCCTCTCTTTTGTGCTACGTGTTGCGCTTTCTTGACGACTAGCTTGGCGGTCGGTCGAGATGCCTAGGGTTAAGGCACACCGATTGGCTTTGTGTTATAGCCATCTTTATGGCACTTTTGCTTCCTTCTTGTTATCTTTGTAGAATTGTTGCTATTTGGCCTAAGGGCCCTCTTTTGTAATAGATTTTCCTTATTAATATTAACTTCGGTTTGTTGCTTATGTTCTATGTGTTGTATGGAATTGATACATTCTTTTGGTGTGAGGTATGTATACTGCATCCTGGGGAGTATACATCTCTCGAGACCGGATTTATTTGGTTGATAATACTAGGGTCAATTGGATGACTAAGTATTATGAGCCTAATAAACGTCGGGGTCTCACATGTACTCATGCTTGCTATAATCAATCAACAGAAGTGAAGGAATCGTCAGTCAACAAGGTCTACTTCAAAGATCGTGGAGAGCTAGGTCACACTACCCCAGCCGATTGCCTGTGGGCATATGGATATGCTTCACTGAAGTTATTCTGTTACGTTCTGCTGCAGCTTTTTTGAGCTATTTGCCTTCTGAGGCATTGATTGTAAGCTTTGACCTTAAGGTCTTTACTGTGATATTTATTGTTATTTGTCTATTTATTAGTCATCTTTGTATATGGAAATGATATTTCATCTGTAACACCCTGGCTATTCGGAAGCCAAAATGTTACCTAAAGAAACTAACATACAACAACAATGCAGAATAATTTCAACAATATATCACATACTATCGAATAAAGATCATCATCTACTAGAACAACTGTAGGAATTTAATATGAATTCGACAGCGAAGCACAAACTCTGAACGTCCAAGCATACAGAATCAATTAAGATAATCCTATCAATAATCTATTCCAGAAACACATGTAGGTATTGAATCAACCATAAACGTGAAGGATAATATCAACCATCATACTCCATTTATTACAAACCAAAATTTATCGAATGATCGGTAAGAACAAGTTCATATAAATAAGAGTGAATGATGTGAAGTGAATGCAGTGTGCGTGACTATTCCCTCCCAAGGATGCTGTCATCAATGATCACCTAAAATAAATAAACAAAAGCAAGAATGAGTCCACGACTCAGCAAGTACAATAGAATCATAAGAACAATATTGAATATGAACACAATCATTTCATCATGGAATTTGAATATAGAATGACAGGAATGATATGAATGAATGAATGAAATCTTCTCTTCTGCCTATACCGGTATAGCCAGTGACACAACCGTCGGTGTTCACTTAGGCCCGCATTTAACAAAATGCGGGGATCCAAGGCCCGTATGAAGAACGTTTCATACGGGGATCCAAATCTGCCCACATTGGAATGGTGGGTTTTACATGCCCATACTGGAATTGATAGGTCTTACATCCCACTCCCGTGGGTGAATCATGAATGAATGAGTGAATATATATGAATTTGTAAGAAGAAAACTCAAGAAGCATGATTCACATACATGAAACGAAGTAGAAGTCAACGAAACCTACTCACATACCATAGTCCTCAGTCATGGCATGAACTTAAAACATTATGAAAAATCAACAGTAGTACATTACACAATGTACTTGCCCATATTGGAATAATGGGACTTCACTACCCACTCCTGTGGGTGAACAGGAGCGAAGGAACGAATGAATGTAAGGAACGTAGTCTTATTATTGAAGAATCATGGTATATCAACTATGAAGGGAAAGAAGGAATACCGAGATTACCCATTTCATATTCATCAATCAAGTGGAACAAATAACAAACAAGACAAATCAATTGTACTTACCTCAACCGTGAGACGAAAGACAACGATGGAACGTTCTAGTCCCGGGGTTCACCACCACCTGGCAGCCGTAAAACAATATACTAAGTACACCAGCCAACAGTGTATAGCACTGAAATAGAACAAAACAAGAACAAGCGTCCCTAACCGCAACCCGAACATTTAATCAATACACTCTCAAATTTCCCAAATCTGTCCAAACAGACAGCGGTTAAGGAAAAATTCATAACTTTTGAGTAAAAACTCAAAAAGCCATGAATCCAATTTTTATAGAACCTACACAAGTCTAGCTACAACTTCTCAGGTGACCGAAAGATCAAACTAGTTCATCTAAGCCTTTGTTTTTAATCTCGAAGACCGATCTGTCATCTCTAGTACTACTAACTTGTGAATTTCATAACTTTTGTTTGGCTCAACCAAACACATTGTTCTAATACTTTATGGAAACTACAGGAAACCAGCTATCTCAATAAAGTTATCTCAAATATTCCCATTGTGTAGTCAAGGTTGCAAATAGTCAAGTAAATCTCTTCTGTCCACAATCGAGAAACAGATTTCAGCCTTAGCTTCTAAAATTCATATCTTTTGGTCTAGTAATCCAAAAATTATGAAATTTAACTTCCTGGAAACATAATGAAAATACCTACAACTCGAAAGGAGACCAATGACCCAATTCGGCCATCTCCCATATCAAATTTACAGATCTACGTTCGCTGCACAAGTCCTAAGACTCAATTAGCACCCTGTCGTGCGAAATTCATAACTAATTAACCGTTTATCCAAAAATTATGAATTAGCACTTTCTGGAAAGATAACGAAAATTCCCATCTATCTCTAGGAGACACTAATCCCTTAATCTGCTCGGATTGAACCCAAAACCACGCGTCCATAGATAGACAGATTCAACCGATCTACACAGCAGTACTACGATTCTGTACTTGATGGTAAAACGAATCTAACTCAAACAAAACAGCGAGGAACTCAATCGTTACCCTTGAAGACACCATTGAAATCCACTGGAGATCCCCTCATGAATTGCTCCTCTCCTCCTCTTCTCCTCTCTACCTTCCCTCCTTCTTCCTCCACGGGCGACCATCAAGGCAGGGAATCGGTGGCGATGGAAGACGGCAATGCGGGGAGGATGAACCAGTAGGGAACCTCGGTTGGGGAGGAGATGGAGGCGCCAGGGACTGCTGTAGGGGCAGCGGCCAGGAGGAGAGGGGAGGAGGGTGGCGGCTTGGGTGGAAAATGGAGGGAGGAGGAGGTTTGGGCTAGGGTTAAGGGGGAGAGAGGGGCGGCTTGGGCCTTGGGCCCTAGGGGCGCCTTTCCCCCTCTTGGGCCACTAATGGCCGGCCACATGGATGCACTGGCTTGGGCCGGAGGCCCACACTCCAAGGTCCCCCCAAAATTATGAATTTTAATTTATTTCTCTCTCCCGATTAAGATTCTCTCTAATTGAAATTTGAGGTATTACATTCTACCCCCTTAACAGAATTCGACCCCGAATTCTAACCATCGAAAAGAACATAAGAAAAAGTGCCACAGAAAAGAATTAACAATTAGCACGTACCCGTAGCAAACAGGTCTGGATACTGCTCGCACATGCGAGACTCTAGCTCCCAAGTCGCTTCTCACCTACATGGATGTGCCTAAGGCACCTCAACGGATGCCAATGTCTTATGCCCCAAAGCTCGTCCCGACTTCTCCAGTACATGTACCAGACGAGACTCGGACGTGAGATCTTACTCGCTAGTCAACGGCTCTAACGAAAACCTCAACCCCGATTTCTCCGGGTACTCACTCAGCACCAGAACATACCAGATGTTGCGTACCTCGCGTATGGACCCGAGTCGGTCATAGCACTACGCCCAGTTACTAAACCCCACAACTGACGAGAACAAACTAATGTACCTTGGGCCAACTTCCCCTATGGTACAAAAGCACAAACATGCACTGCACACGTGGAACTCTTGTCCCACTACTCAATCGGTTTCTTCATGTTAACAAGGAGCACCTCCTTTAAATAAGAATGCACAACAGAACTCACTTTTAAACAACTGCTTTACAAAGAGATTCCAATTGAAAATAAAGAGTTTTCATCGTAATGCCAACTCTCCACCAAAATGGTCAAATCCAAGATTGGTAAATCATCATGAAAACAATTCCACTTTATAATTAGGCAATTTGCGAATGAACACCACGAAAGCCAAAGGAGAAATCACTCAAATGCCCAAATCAAATATTTCTTTTATTCCGTCTGGACTGGAAAGAATCACACATGCCAACACAGCGTCAACTCAAATTGCAGAAGACATCAGTCAACAACACAAAGCTCAAGTGAGAATAAAGAAAACGCTTCACTACCCAAGATAACATCCTTTTTCTCAAATTCTCTTTTAGGAATAAAATTTCTCTCAAACCTTGGAATTCGAATTCATCACATATCACACGAGCTCAAACCTCTTAAATTAACATCCTCAAATTATGCTCAAACCGAAATACATCATCCACACCTTTGTGGAGAGAGGCTCTATAGGTCCCACCGAACACTCTAGACAACTCCTTCTACTGATGAAATTAATTTGATAGAAGACACCCAAAGCCCTTCAAAATAGATCCCACACAATCACATCACCTCCAACTTTCAAGAATAATAACTCAGAATCCTCAATACACACGCTCATGTACTCCATCAAAAGGGTTCTATCAATGATCATTCCACGGTTCATAATACGCTAGTTTTCACTTTCTCTACACCTAATCTTTGGGTGACCAAAATTAACCCCCAAGACTCTTAGAATGAACTTCTGGTATAACTGTCAGGGAAAACCTCAGATTCGAATGAATAAAATTCCCACATTCTAATCATAATTGATCAAGATTTCCAGTCTTTCGATAATTCTAACGTTCTAGCCAAAATGAACAAAAGACCTCGGACCACAAACCACTATAGGTTTTATTAATGGAAACAATGTAATAAGTTTAGTCTCAAGGACAAACATCCTGTAATTAAGATTCTCTCCATGAATCCTACACAAAATCAATTCATCCTCTAATGCTCCTCGTACAACCCAAGGTCTCACAACAACAATGAATAAACTCTTCGAAAGACCCCTATGAAATGAATAGGTTGAATCTTACTCAAAAAGGAAAAGGCAAATGAAAATAATTTTCACCAGCTAGAAAAACATCTATCACTCGCAGTGAACACAGGACCAAGGGAAAAGTCAATTAGGCAATGAACTCGAAAAACATAAGGGAAGACAACAATTGAGGGCACAAGCCTCACAAGAAAGGAATATCAAACCTTAGCCGATAGGAACGAATGAGCCTTCAAGATCAAATCACTTGAATCACCCAAGAACCAATAGAGCTTTGCAACATGTCGCTTTACTCGACAACCTCCAATTACCACATAAATCTTGAACACCAAGGGATCATGAATGCAACTTTTGAAATATTTTCATTTAAGCGATATCACGAAAGACGATCAAATTCCTTCTCTATAAAAGAATCAACATCACCCTCACGTTACTGAACATTTTATTAACATCAATAATATACGTTCTTGGTAACACTCAATTTACCTTACTATCACATCAATAAATCTTCCAAAAGAAGCATAACAAATCTTATCATAAAATCTCCATCATCATATGGGATTGTAATAACAACTTATTCTGGAAAAGAAACCTAGTGCGAAAGCCACAAAGCTGAAACAAACCTCTTTTAACAAGCTCACACTAGTACAAGAGAACCTCATAAAACATACCAGTTTAAATCACTTATTAGAGTTTGCTCATTTACCCTTACTGACGCTCAATGTCAATATAGCACACACTAATAGCATTCTAACCATTACTAGTAATAACCGATGATTATCTAGTCATGGAAGCATTCATAGTCCTACCTTTGTTCAGAAATTAGAATGAAATATCTTTAAACTTCAACAATGGAATATTTATAGGACAAGATTTTGTAAGTCAACACAACAACCCTCATCCATTTCTTCATACATATAACAACAATATAGCATGGCAAAATCAGATGAATCTAGCATTTGCACAAATTCATCAAGTATATAAATAGAAGACAAAGTCAAGATTAATATTTACCAAGGCAATAGCTCAACACATCTGTAATTAACCATCTCGAAAGGTTAGATTAATTACTTAAGATCAATAATCCAATTCATTCGACAAGTTTAGAAATTTAACCAATGGAAATGATCAAACAAGTTCATTATTGTTTCACACATTCCTCCGCATGTTTCATAGCATACCCGAAATCTATCTTTCAAAAGATTTTTCACCCCATGCCATCGCCCCTCTTTATATAGGCATCCATGATGGGTCTCGAACTTGAGGCCCATTAGGAACTTGTGGCCTACAAGAATTCGGATCACCATCTAAATCAAATCCTAGCCCTTTAGGTGTGTGACCCTACAGGTTCATGCATGATCAGTTGTGACTTGGAAACTCTCTCCTGACCACGAGTCGTTAGCGGTACCTAGCAGGACATAATGATTCCCGAACACACATAGAATATATCAGACGAACCTTAATACAATATGATCTATGACCAGGTCCTTATCACTTACGACCAGCTCATACCTTGTCACGACCAGTCCATACTTAGTTACGACCAGTTCGTAACTCCATACGACCAGTTAGTACTTAATTACGACTAGTTTGTAACTCCTTATGACCAGTTGGTGATTATATTCGACCAGTCTACGGCCAGCTTCGACCAGCTTGTATCTCCATACGACCAGTTTTCGACCAACTTCGACCAGTCTACGACCAGCTCCGACCAGTCTATGACCAACTTCGACCAGTCTACGACCAGCTCATATCTCCATATGACCAGTTTACGACCAGCTTCGACCAGTCTACGACCAGCTTGAGACTATGTTCGACCATTCTATATCTTTATACGACTAGCTTGTATCTGGTCGAACCGAATGACTTGCTTGTGTATTCTCCCTTTGCCTCACGATATCTGGTTGAACTCCAGGTGAGATAATTTCTCATCCATGGACTATTCAATACTTTCTCGATCAAGTGTCGAATAACTTGATGCGGTCGACACTTCAACCACTAGTGGCATGGCCATGCACTTTCTTTATCTGACCACAATGAGGGGCCTAGAGACATCTCTCCTGTTATGTTAGAAGAGGAAAATCCCATATCTGACCAGTCACATTCCTCCGTATGTTTCATAGCATACCCGAAAGCTATCTTTATAACTACCCAGTTACAAGTAGTGTTTGGCAACCCCTAAGAGTGTTATTACACATGTAGGAAACCATGCTGATCTCAGGTCTAAGGATTATACATCATCATTGCTTGAGACCAACTGATGACACACGAAATCATAACAATCTCAACAGTGTCTCAAGGTGGGTCAAACCAACACCATGTTCTCTAACATGTGTCCATATTATTAGTTTGATATCTCCATATCTATGACCTGTGAAACATAGTCATCAACCAATACATATGCTAATCTATTCATATGTATTCTCATTTGTTTCTGACTAGGGAACGTTTAAGAATAATCATCGCAGAAATACAGAGTTTCACAATCAAGTCACAAAACTTGATAATAAATATTAACGATATTATTCTAGGAACAAGATAACATATTATCCAATATTATGAACATAAAAAAATATAATCATTTCTATGATTGCCTCTAGGGCATATTTCCAACAGCCTCCCACCTGCACTAGAGTCAATCATTTAAGTATGTATTACTGATAGCTCTTTTGCGCGCCTCATGCTTTGGCTATGTGAGAGGCTTTGTCAACGGATCAGCAACATTTAAATCTGTGTAAACTTTGCATATCTTAACATATCCTTTATCCACCAATTTGTGAATAAGATGATAACGCCTGAGTATATGCTTAGACTTCTAATGGGATCTAGGCTTCTTAGCCTGCGCAATGGCTCCATTATTGTCAGAATAGATATCCATTGGGCTCGAGGCACTCGGAACCACACCCAAATCAGCAATAAAATTCCTTATCCAAACACCTTCTTTCACAGCTTCGGAAGCCACAATGTACTTGACCTCCATCATAGAATCAGCAACCGTCTCTTGCTTGGAACTTTTCCAACTCATTGCTCCTCCATTCAAAATGAATACAAAACAAGATTGCGAACGATAATCATCTTTGTCAGTTTAGAAGCTTGTGTCGGTGTAACCATTTACAATGAGCTCTTCATCACCGCCATAGACTAGGAACGCATCCTTAGTCCTTTTCAAGTACTTAAGAATATTTTTCACAGCTGTCTAGTGACCTTCACCGGGATCAGCTTGGTATCTACTTGTAACACTTAGAGTATATGATACATCTGGTAGAGTACATATCATGGCATACATGATAGATCCAATAGCTGAAGCATATGGAATACCTTTCATACGGTCTCGCTCATCAGTTGTCGAAGGACACTAACTCTTGCTAAGACTTATGCCATGTGACATAGGCAAGAACCCTTTCTTGGCATCCTGCATGTTGAACTGAATTAACACCTTCTCAATATCAGTACTTTGGATTAATCCAATTAGCCTTCTCGATCTATCTCTATAGATCTTTATCCCTAAGATACATGATGCCTCTCCTAGGTCATTCATAGAAAAACTATTTCTTTCAATGATGCCTTAACGGATTCCAGCATAGGAATGTCATTCCCAATCAATAATATGTCATCCACATATAAGATTAGAATTACAAGTGCGCTCCCACTAACCTTCATGTAAACACAAGGTTCTTCTTTGTTCTTGACGAAACCAAACCTTTTGATCTTCTCATCAAAATGTAAATTCCAACTCCGAGATGGTTGCTTCAACCCATAAATGGACTTCTCAAGTTTGCACACTTTACTAGCATTCTTTGGATCGACAAAACCTTCAGGCTGTGTCATGTACACATCCTCACTTAGGTTTCCATTAAGGAAAGCCGTTTTGACATCCATTTGCCATATCTCATAGTCGAAATATGCAGCAATAGCTAGAATGATCTGTACAGATTTAAGCATCGCTACCGGTGAGAAAGTCTCATCGTAATCAACCCCTTGAACTTGTCGAAACCCTTTTGCAACTAGTCAAGCTTTATGAATGTGAACATTTCCATCCATGTCAATCTTTTTCTTATAGATCCATTTTCACTCAATGGTTTTAGCCGCCATCTCAGTAAGTCTCCGGTCGATTCCTTTTACCCCTATCATCCTCTGTGTGCATCCAAGCTAATGCACACCTCCTTGTAGCATCTCCACCCCTACAACGCGCTATCACCGAGAGCTTCCTTTGTGCCGCCACTACTCAACGTTGGCATGCCACTCCGGTCATCCCCTAATGCCATTGAGGATTTTGGTGTGCTTTTAGTAGTCCCCTAGAGCTATTGCGCGTGTTAGATTGGACGGTTAGATATTGTAACATAGAATTCATCGTAACTGATCATGGTGCCAGAGCAAGAAGTGTTGCCGTCACTGCTCCGATGACCATTGGTCCCCGAGCTGCTGCGTGTAGCATCATTATAGCCTCCCAAAGCCAATAAGCACTTTCTCTTGCCACCGATGTGCCCCAATCGCGAAACCCACCATCAGCACGAGGAGCTCCACCACTTTTCGCTGGCGTAGCACCGCCTCCGGTCATCTCTTCGGCCTCTACCACCACCCGGTGGCATCGCTGTCGAGAGAGGAATCGATTTTTTCCCTTCCCGGGCCTGACCATCGCTCCGATCACTGGTGACAAGCTTACCATGGTGCTCGGCCATGAGCGCAGCACCCCCTCTCTCTCCCTCTCTAACTGCTAGTGTGCTCTAGGGATTAAAACGCTAATTAGTGCTAATTATTAGAGTTCAAATGTTACTAGTCTATGACATGTGGGACCAGGCCAAAAGGGTTAAAGGAAATCTAATTTCAAACGTTATCAGTAAATGAGTCACTAACAAGTAGGTTCCACGTGTAAGTTAATAAAAATCCAGAAAGCCGCCTTTAGTTCTGAGGAAAATATGCTTTCTCTGTTAGAAAGCATAAACCTTGGTCGAACGCAGGGAAGAATACGCTTTCTCTGCTGGAAAGCATAAACTTTGAAAAAATACGCTTTTGATGTCACATTTTTTGTTTTTCTAGAATTTTCAAACCGATGCAAATTAAAACGTTAATAACTTTTGCATATGAACTCCAAATGAGATAAATATTTTTTTTTCTAAATTCATCTAAAATCACGCCCTACCTGAATATATGAAAATATTTGCATTTTGTGACTGTTGAAATTATTATTTAATTTGCTTCCGGCTCTTTTTGAATAGACATTGATTATTCGAACGAATTTCACGACAATCCTTCACTTTCATATTCAGAGCAACCAGAGCAAGGCAAGCACCCCCTTTGACCATGTTGATCCCACTATTTTAACTATTGTACTTCTTTTCAAAAAATCTATTATGCATGCGTGTATGTTTGATATAAAATTGCTGTGTTTGGGATAACAGTTGTTGTAAATCCTATTCGATGCATGAGCCTCCTTGAAATATTGATACCCTTACTATTGTAGCCATTAGGTTATGGTTTAGATAAAAGATGATGTCAATTTGAGAATTTTGAGTCCAAGTATTGCACAAATGGCTTAGTCAGCCTATAGTATTTCATAAAAATTGTAAAAAGGATGACATGATAAATATGAATTTGGGAGTTTTGAAAAGAAAGTCCAGAGGGGTGTACCTCTCTTATTTTGTATAAAAATAAAAGTAAAAAACTTAGTTTGTGACGCGGGCAAGTTATATTATATTCTGAGAAATGTGAGAGAGGAGTCTCACAAATAGATAAGTGATATCCTCACCCGGATCAATTAAAGACCAAACACCAGTATATCTGATCTAAGCATAAGCGTGCAACCACATGTGCCGATATGGGATAGCCTTAGCTAATTAAGTCATCAAAAACTAGCCTTGCATGATTAGTAGATAATAGTAGTGCGAGCATGTGTGATTGCCGACACAATGGTGATTGCATCACTGAGACGAGGGGAACCTAGGTGAAGTGAGGGTGTTCATTCGCCAGGTTAAGTGCAAGGATAGGACTAGGTATTGTAAATGCTTCGACGCATGCTCTAGACTGTTTACCAAAGGTAACGTGCGGTGATATCGACGGATGCCGAATAAGCTTGAGAATTCATGTGCTGTGGGGAAAGTTGTACCCCTCTGAGGAGTGTAAATCTATTTAAATAGCCGTGCTCGTGGTGATGAGCATGCTAAGTGTAGTATTGGCAGGTATAGTCTTGATTTTTCATAAAAATAGTTTTGATGGAAAATGTGGGGAAATGGTTTGTTGATTTATATTTGAGTTGAGTGCCATGCTATGGCTGAAAATAAAATATTTCTCATAGCCGAGGAGGGTTCCGAGTTGTTGTTTATTCGATTACGAAATTGTTGTCCATTTATCTATTAACTGTTCTTTAAACTTTCGTTGCAAATTACTACATATCGTTATTGCAAATAAAACTTGCTTGATGTTGAAAATAACTTGTAGCTTAGAGCCTCCTTCTTTGTTAGTCTTACATTTATATAAATTTTGCGATACACTACAAGTCTTGCTGAGTACGTAATGTACTCAATCTTGCTTAAATTGTTGTTCAGATTTAGATGATAAACCTAGAACAGACGATGCCTTCTCTGCACCCAGAAACGGTGGGTTCGATGAGTGGTCTTTCTGATCACGAGACTAGTGTAGTACACACCCAAGAGCTTCGAGTATTGAAAGCCTGGGTCCGACAGTTCCCAACTCAGCAGTATTTCATTGAAGGGAGCTGCTACACAATGCTACACCGTTGGAAGCACTTCCAACGGTATAGCAAAGTTACGTGGAGTTTTAATACAGTGCAACAAGTTTCATGTGAGTTTCAACGGTACAAAAAGTTTCATAGATGTTTGTCAGACCACAATTTTGGAGCTTGGGGTCCCCTGTGCATACTGTGTCATTCCCTAGATCAGTAGCTGACACAGACAGTTACATTGTCGGTTCATTCACCTGACTACGGGAACTCATGCAGACATGCAATTTGGTTCACGGCTACATCTACTATTGGACAGAAAAAGGATATCAGGGAAGGTCTTGTGGAAGTCCTAGGAAGGTCCTGGGGTGATCCCAAGGAGGTCCTGGAGTGATCTTGAAGAGGTCCTGGAGGGATCCTTTCGCTGGTCACTGTTCCCTTCGAGTACGGTTCTTGGAGTGGACCTGAGTAGTCAAAGGAGGTCCTGAGGGGAGGTCCTGAGGAGAGGTCCTGAGATGTATTGTGGAGACATCCTGGGGAGGTCCTGAAGAACACAATAGAGATATTCTGGGGAGGTCTTGGGTATACGACAAAAGTGTATAGGTGGTCCTGAGGAATACCGTAGAGACGTTCTGGGAGGTCTTGAGGATAAGACAGAAGGGTACAGGAGGTCCTGGGGAGGTCCTGAAGAGGCGATCCTGAGGAGGTCCTGAGAGCTTTTAAGAAGATCAAGGGAGGTCCTAGGGGGTCCTGTATTTCACGAGGAGGTCCTGGGAGGTCTTAAGGAGATCCTGGAGGCCATAGGAGGTCCTAAACCCACTAGAGCTAGATATAAACCCTACGAGGGTGGCTGTGAAACATTTGGTAGTGTTCCTAGATTGGTTAAGGGTGATCGAGGGTCATCGAATAAAGGCCCTCGACCAGTTAAGGGAGGTCCTAGGTTGCTTAGTAGCGGCTCTAGACTGCCTAAGGGGTGGTCGTAAGACATCCATTTGGCGCCTGTATACCTACTGATCGTGAACTCCGCTCAATGTAAATGATACTCAAAATGAACAGTGCAAGCCCATAATATATTACATAAATATCCGGCCGAGCAGCCCATTGTTTTACAAAAGCACCACTTAGGCGAGAATTTTACAAAAGTCAAGAACACAGAGTAGATAGCAAGTGCGAAAGCAAAACAATTTGGGGGTCGATCCATTCACTCTGCCCACAGGCAAGTGACTAGGGGTCCCAGCCAGCTTCATTATCATCACCACCATCTGGTTCATCCTCCGTGATGTACTGGTAGGGGTCTTGATCATTCGGGTCTGAAAAGATTACATTGGCAGAGCCTAAGTACACAACCGTACTTGCGACCCAACCCACAATGCAGTTCTTATAGATGCAAGGCTAATCAAGGGAGGTCTAGAGTTGTTTTATTTGCACAAAGCCATATTTGAATTATACTAAATTAGAAAATCATGAGACCTAGCATTTTTAACAAATCTATTTTTATAAATGAGTTTTCATTTGAAAAGTAATAGTGGAGGTTCCACCTCCTATACCATTGAGTGGCTTCGTCCACCCAATGCTTGGGTTATCCCGTATTTTCCACTGGTCCCCGACTAGGCCTTTCTCAAATCCCTAGGGTCCCACCCCAGCCTTCCCTTTTCATCGCAAATGGTTTTTGTAAAAACGAAAACTATATCGAGCAAGTTCTCAGCACCACTCTTGACCATGAGCACGGCTATCATGATAGTTTTCTTACTCTGCAGAGTTCGCATACTTTACCCACTAGAGGTAGTCGCCTTGATATATACACACGTTTCCTTGGACATACGAATCAAGGGGAGATTACCACAAGGCCTTTACAATGCTCAACCTCAACGCACTCCATCCGCTACACTAAGGTTTCCACCGCCCTGAGCCCACTCCCTAGGCCCTCCGGGAGGCCCCCTCTTGTGCCAATGCGGTTCCTGTGGCTTCATTCTCCCCCGGCTATCCACCCGCAATCAACCCAACGGCGGATCTTTGTTGAGCCGAGCAAATTAGTCGGCCAGGTCGTACCCATAATGGACTTGTGGTTGCACTGTTTTTGCATGAGAGGTCATTCCAAGATTCTGTCCTTAATTGACCAGGGCAGTACATCCACATACCAACATATTCTCGTGCCCCCGGCACTAGCCACTCTTTCCAGCTGCCCCAATCAAAATAGGTTTTCAGTGTTTTATTGTTTTGAAAATATCATTAGCTCAACATACCAGCTAGGCTCCCAGCCTCAACTGCCCAAATCATTTTCCAAAGTTTTTAATGATTATGGTTGGGCAATTTAATGCCCGTAGGACATTGTTTCTAGGCAAGGCTAAGCATGACACTTAGATACAGCCTTAGTAACTAGTATGTAATCCATTAAGTCTAGGGTGACAAAGGATAGTGTCAAAGTTCAAGGATTTGAAGTTTATACATAAGTATTTGTTAAGGCATTAACTATGATCTAGACCAATTTAGTTTGATAAAACATAGCAATGCAGTTTCATAGTTTAAGGCAACATAATTTGCAAAAGGTAGGTGCAACATGGTCAAAGGGTTGACTCACCTTGTTCAGAGTGTTGCTGATCGGGATCCTGGTCAACGGACGGTGCTTCAATCGCCTCGGCTTCTATAATCACAAGACAATCGAAAAGGCAAATAAGCATATATTCCAACTCAAATAGTTTTCAAATATGCAAAGAACTCCAAATAATGCAAAATCATAGATTAGAAATGTGAGACCAGCACAGTTGTAAACTCAGTGGTAGTTGGATCTGTGATGGTCGTAGGAGCTACTGTGTTTCTAGAAAGATACGACAGGGAGGTCGTGGAAGTACTATGACTTGGGGTGGTCCTGGAGGTGCTGTGACCAGGGGAGGTCCTGGAATCACTATAGCCAGGGGAGGTCCTGGAATTACTGTACCAAGGGAGGTCGTGGAGTTTACTATGGCCACGGGAGGTCACGAAAGCGCCACGACCAGGGGAGGTCGTGAGAGTGCTAAGACTAAGAAAGGTCGTGGACCATGAGGGTGGTCTTTGCAAAAAGATCAAGAGGGTGGTCTTTGAAAAAAGACCACAAGGGAGATCTAACGAGAGGGAGGTTTGAACCCTCAGATCTAATTGAAGAGAGATCTGAACCATTAGATCAAAATGAAGAGAGGTCCGGACCCTCAGATCCAACGAATGGAGGTGCAGACAATCGATCCAAATGAAGGAGGTGCGGAACCTTAGATCTAAGCGAAGAGATGCGGACCGTTAGATCGAAACGAAGAGAGGTTTGGACCCTCGGATCCAAATGAAGGGAGATCTGGAGCCTTAGATCTAAACGAAGAGAAGTCTGGAGCCTTAGATCCAAGCGAGGGGAGGTCTGGACCCTTAGATCCAAGCGAGGGGACGTATGGACCCTCAGATTTAAGCGAAGGAAGGTTTGGACTCTCAGATATAAGTGAAGAGAGGTCTGGACTGTTAGATCCAAGCGAGGGGAGGTCTGTACCTTTAGATCTAAGCATAGGGAGGTATGGACCGTTAGATCCAGGCGAGGGTAGGTCTGTACCCTTAGATCTAAGCGAAGGGAGGTCTGGACCGTTAGATCCAAGCGAAGGGAGGTCTGTACCCTTAGATCTAAGTGTAGGGAGGTCTGGACCGTTAGATCTAAGCGAGGGAGGTCTGTACCCTTAGATCCAAGCGAAGGGAGGTCTGGACCCTTAGATCTAAGCGAAGGGAGGTCTGGACCATTAGATCCAAATGAGGGGAGGTCTGGATCGCTAGATCTAAATGAAGAAAGGTCTGGTCCCTCAAGATGACCACAAAGGAGGTCCCGACGGTCAAGATGGAACCAAAGAAGGTCCTGACGGTTAAGATGAATGCAAAGGAGGTCCTGACGGTCAAATGGAATCAAAGGAGGTCCTGACAGTCAAGATGAACGCAAGGGAGGTCCTAACGGTCAAGATGGAATCAAAGGAGGTCCTAACGGTCAAGATGAACACAGAGAAGGTCCTGACGGTCAAGATGAACGCAAAAGAGGTCCTGTAACACCTTGGCGCAAAATTCACTTAATGCCGAGCCCACCGTGGGGCGGACCCGCGCACACATAGCACCCCACTTACACTTTCGTCCTCGCTTCGTGTAAAAGGGTTAACCTGAAGGTGCTAAGTTTGGACCCAACAGGCATTATATACTACTACAACTCACTATAGGCAAGCAATATGGGACTAATCCCACCACATGACTCCTCATGGGCCACATGGGCCGCACTACGAGTAGGTCGGGGTATTACATTCACCCCCCCTCAAGGGCTGATGCCCTCGGCAGCACACCGCATACGCGGCAAATGCCCAGAACCACCCCTCGGTACACGTCCGTGCGTCCAGTGCCAGCACACATGCCATGCCGTGTGTCCACTCTGGGACCACACGCACCATGCGCCATATGCCCGCACCCCTGTCCCTCACGCGCCCATGCAACGAATGTTGATGCTCTGATACCATCTGTAAGACCTAATGGGAACGGGGTCCCGATCTTCCAACAGGTTCTGGATATGTTCGATTTAGTGGAGGCGCGACACAAATCGATTAAACTTCGAACAACATGTTCGAACCCGCAATCGCAGCACCACGTCTCCTCGGGTTATCAACCGTGCGCAGCCGGTTGACCTCGCTAAGAAGGCTAATCCTCGCTGCGAATCGAAGAACACAAGCAAGAACAAGGAAGAACACAACGGAATTGCGGATGTATTGTTTTAGCACTTTCGAAAGTTGGGGTCTCACAAAGCGATGAGCGAAACTGTTCAAGACAGAATTAATCTAAGCAAAACCCAACCCTAATGGTGGGGGTGGTGGCTGGATATAGAGGACTGAGGGGCGTGCAAAACCCTTGGACGCGCCCTAATGGGCTCCAACACGATACAAAGCCGAACGGCCCAAAAGACGGTGGCTCTGCACCCTGATAGATTCTGAATGCCCACTTGTTTCGATGATTCCTATTGACTCAGAAGGAATTTTGACATGGGATCAGAGCCATTGGAAAGGTCGTCTTCTCAGCTTTCCATACATATGTGGAACATCCAAAACGGAGCCCGGATGCGATTTGGGCGTCCGTTTTAGTGCGGCCTAGTCTTGGACTCTGAATTGGATTCGAAGTCGGCTTGAGTTGGGCCTCCAACATGATTCGACCGCCCTCGCTGGACTTGTGCGCCTCGTAGCCCTTCTCCAAGTACTTTCAGGTCCTCTCCATGGTTCCTAATCATAATTAAATCATTAGGTAGCAATCGATTCTCAAATGAACAAAAAGAAGTACTTAGGAACGAGCTCACTTGTAAATTCAATTGTCGGGCGCGAGCTCTAGTGATTGGTCCTTGACTGTGAAGTGGAGGATTGTTGTGTGTATCCGAAGAAGTGATGTCCTCATCATCCTCCCCCTCTTGAAGCGGAGTTGTCCTCAACTCAGCCTCATCTTCTTCTCCCAAGTATGGCTTCAAATCTGAAATGTTAAAGGTGGGACTAACCCCAAACTCGGAAGGCAACTCAAGTTTATATGCATTATCATTTATCTTCTCAATTATCTTAAAAGGACCAGCAGCTCTAGGCATCAATTTTGACTTTCTTAACTCAGGAAATCTATCCTTTCTCAAGTGCAACCAAACAAAATCACCGGTTCAAGTTTAACTTCCTTTCTACCTTTACTACCAGTAATCCTATATTTTTCATTCATCTTTTCAATGTTTGCCTTAGTAGTCTCATGCATTTTGACAATAAAATCAGCACGCTCCTTAGCATCATTATGAACTCTCTCACTAGTAGGCAAAGGTAAAATATCAAGAGGGCACGGGATTGAATCCATATACTACGAAAAGGACTTACCTTGGTGGTGGAGTGTTCCGCTCGATTATATCACGAACTCAACATGCGGCAAACACTCTTCCCTGACTTCAAATTATTAGTCAAAACAGCTCTCGGCATGGTAGACAATGTGCGGTTCACCACCTCGGTTTGGCCATCGGTTTGTGGGTGACATGTTGTAGAGAACAACAACTTTGTACCCAACTTGTTCCATAGAGTACGCCAAAAGTGACTCAAGAACTTGGCATCACGATCTGAAACAATAGTAGAAGGCATACCATGCAAGCGAACTATCTCTTTGAAAAAGATGTCAACAATATGAATGGCATCATCGGTTTTATGACATGGTATAAAATGAGCCATCTTAGAAAAACGATCCACAACAACAAAATGCTATCCCCCCTCTTAGTCTGGGCAATCCTAAAACAAAGTCCATAGAAATATCGCCTTACGGAATAGAAGGAACAGGAAGAGGCATATACAAACCATGTGGATTCAAGCGAGACATAGCTTTTTGACATGTAGTGCGATGTAACATCCCAAAGCGCTGTTACCAAAATAAAAATAAATAAAATTACTATTTTATTTGATTTTCTGAATTTGAAAGAGTTTATTTGCTTTATTTGGATTTCCAAAGTTTTAAAAGCCAAAAATAAAAATTTAAGTATTTTCTGGAATTTTAAAAGCTTTTTCATAATTATTTTAAAGCCAAAATAATTTATTTGTAAAATTAAAAGCCAACTTTAAGTTGGAATTATTTTTATTAAGTTCAAAATAATTCTAGGAATTTTTGCGAATTTTTCTAGAATTTTTGGACTCCATTTGCTATCTTCTAAAATTGTATTTGAATTATTGCTTAAATTTGAATTAATTTCGAAAATAAAAAAAAAATCCATCTTCCCGAGCGGTCAGCCCTCTTTTCCCTGCTCTTGTGCGTGCACGCTTAACATCTCATTCTTATGCATGCACTACCACTTCCTCTTTTTTTTCATATCAACCTTATACAATCCTCTATTTCTTTTCTACCCTTTTTGTCTCTCCTATTCACCTTCTTCACCGAAGCAATTTTTCTTCTGTTCTTTCCAAGGGCAAGAAAACATCAATGGCGTGCCGCTTCTCAGCGCCATTGCCGCTTGCCATCGCTAACCGCCGCTCTCCTATGGCATGGCGCTCCCACCTCCACCACCGTGCCGCTCCTCCCCTTGCTTCCTCTCTTCCCCTTGCTACCATTAAAACCGAACCATGAAGCTTCAAACTCCATTAATGGCTGCCGGCCAATCTTTCTCCCCTTTCTTCGCACCCGGTGCATTAAAACCAAATCCGTTTAAAGGGAAGGTCCGCATTAATCTCGCGCACGTTACCATACCATCAATTGGACGTTTCCTCATTTGTATTCAATCAATTTGACAGATTCCAATCGTTCTTCATTACACCCGAAAATGTCGCATTTTCTCAGGCGAAATACCGATGATTCAAACCCCTCCTCCCCTATATAAAGGAAGCACCGGAAGGCCCTCTCCATCCCCAACCCATCCCCCAAAACCTCTCCTCCCCTCTCTCTCTATCATAGCCGAATTTTGGATTTGAAGTTCGTTGGCCGATCACTGTTCATCGGTCAATTGCGCCTCCTATGGTCGAGCCCCGGCACCATCGACCACACCGCTAGCTTCGTCTCGACGCGTTCTACGCCGTGCTCCCCTCGCCTTCGCCAGAGCATCGCCGGAACATCTGCGCCACCGTGAGCCCAAACCGCGCCGACGTCATCGTCCTCGCCTCCGGCCACCCGTATACGTTTCTCCACAACCGAGGTGAGCACCGACATCCACGTCCTCCCCTCTCTCCATTCCACCCCTTGCCGGCCATCGGAACACCGTCGTTCGCCGGCAACATCGCCATCTAAACCATAGACCGAAGCTTTTTCTTTTGTAAATTGCGTCACCGTCGAGCTAGCTCCGGCCACACCGTCTCCTATACCGGCATCGCGATGTCGTGTTCTTCGTAATGCTTCCTCCCCTCATGGCGCCGTGGTCCGAAAGCACCATCATGTCGAGCAATCCGCCGCCTTACATTGTTTCTGTTCGCTTGCATCTTGAATGAAGAACAAGAGAAATTTGCTAGTCACGAGTGCTTTGCTTTGTACATACACCTTTTAATTATTCCAAAATCCGTTCTCTCAATTGCAAAGTCTAAATCCATTGATTCCTTCTCCTAAATTCATCTATTATTTTTAGTATTTATTTTGTAATTTTTAGATTTTATTTATTTTCTATTATTTATTAGGTTCATTTTTTGCGTCGCCACGACGGCCGATTGCACATTCCACAATAACCGGGTGGCGTTGTGTTCCCCACGGTTCCATCTTCAAATCGCCGCTAACCTCACTCGCTAAATCCTCTCCGTTTGCGCAAGCGGCGGCGTCGCCCGCCACCACCGAAGTTCTTTTCCGTCGGACTGCGTCATCATCGAAGGTCATCTCGTCGAGCCAACTATGTCGCCGCGTGCCCCTCGGCTTCCTCTTCATATCCCTGGAATTCGGCCCTCAATCTCGCCACCGGCAAAAATTTTCCATAACGGTTGAACCACGTTACGTAAATGCGTTTCGGTGCGTCGTTGATTCCCCGATGACATCGCCCACGTCGTTAACCGCCTCACAACATTCTACAGTGCTCCCTTCCTTTTCTCCGAAGCACCACTGGCTCACCGCGCCACTATTCCTCCGACACTATTTTGCGCGCCGCCGCAGCACCGAACCTTCGCCAATGACACGACCACCACCATTGGGTCCGTCTAGTTCCCGGGATTCCATTTTTGTATTTCGCCGGCCGCCACTCCTTTCCTCTCGCTCGGCGTCGCCATTTCTCCATGCACTTGGTTACTATTCACGTTGCATGGCAAGCTACAGTGCCATGCAAGCACATACATCCCTTTTTTTTTTGAGATTTAAACTTCTACAATTTCGTTCGTTGTCATACAAACTCCAAATCTGTTGATTCTTTCTCCTAAATTCATCTAAATTCATTCTCTACCTCTAGTATTTATTTTATAATTTTTGGATTTTATTTGGATTTTATTTGAATATTATTTGAATTCGGATCGTTTACACGTATAGATTTCGACGACTTCGGACGACCGGATTTCAACACCATTTGGGAACATCGATTAATTAAGCAAGGCAAGTTACACTCTTGACCATATTTGTACCCATTATTTTAAATTATTTAATTTCTGTTTAAAATTATTATTGCATGCATATTTATATTCAAGTAATTTAAATCCCTGTTTTAAGCTTTGTACTTATTCCCTATTCCATTGTATAGCCATTTATTGTCGGTGTAGACCATTTGGAGAAACATTCCGAGTGTGATATATCTTGGAGTCAGAAATCGAAAATATTGGGTTATAAGATTACATGATCATTGAATGTCTGATTATAGGAATAGTCTATTAATAAATATTGCAGAGATGGAATTATCGGAAATTGAATTATAGAGATATATATTGAATGGATTATAGAATAACATGAATATTGGATATTAGATTCTTAGATATTGATTATCTGATTACATAATTGTGAATGTTGGATTATAGGGTAGAATAATTGTTGGAGATTGAATCATAGGAATGCATTATTGACAAATGTAGAAATAAGTGATCGATGGATATTGAATTGTAGAAATAATTAATTATTGAGATTGGACTATTAAGATTGAATTATAGAAGTAGTCATTATAGAATATTGATGGGCTTGGATGTTGGATTGTAGGATTAGCTCTTGGTGGGATTTTAGACATAAAACTTGTTTAGATTCTAGGAGTAGATAATTGTTGATAATGGATTATCGAGGAATAGATTATATAAATAGATAACCATTGGATATCGGAATATCGAATATTATATTATATAATCATCGGATTGTTGGGTGTTGAATTATTAGAAATATTTCATTAAGGAATAATGGATTGATGGATGTCAGATTATAGAGCATTACTGAATGTTGGATCGATGGAGGTTAGATCATAGAAATAGACTAATATTGTGGATATTAGACTATTTAATATTGGAGTAAAGGATTACATAATTGCTGGAGTTTGGATTATTGGATTATGAGCACAGTACGGATGGTTTACTTACTGGTCTCGTACTTGACAAATCTTGAGCATTGAATCCCTCATACCTTGTTGCCCTAGATAAAACTCTTGTTAATACGATAGTGTTAACAAGATGCGTTTGATTGAAAAACTTTATGCTTAGCAATGCTTAGATCCAAAAAGTATTTGATTTGGGAAATTTAGCCAATGATTCGAATCTTGTTTAAAATTAAGCTATGGTATTGTTTTACCATGGACTCTTGGAAATGATTTTGAAAACAAAATAAAATCAAAAGATGGTTTGTACTTGGGTGAAATGGATGGTTGGTGGGTGCAAGTTTATGCACGGGCTCAATGCAGCGAATGGTTGAGGCCCAGGGATTGTTTTGGAAGTCGCCCAAGTCAGTTAAGGACCGGCCTGAGAGCCGCTTTTGCTAAGCCACAATCGTACTACCACATGTTCTGTATGGGCAGGACCTAGCTAACTAATTTGCAACGTTTCAATGTGGTTGTGCCATCCGGTTGTGTGGGTGTCGCGAAGACTTATTGTTAATACTCACATGGCGCAAGAAGGGGTTATCGTTTGGTGCAAAGCCTATGATAGCGAAACCTTAGCGAGGCATAACTACGATGGGATGACGCATTGTAAAGGCCTTGGCACGTGCTCTAGACTTCTTACCTAAGGTAGTGAGCGGTGGTATCGACGGATGCCAGACAAACTAGAGAATTCATGTCATGTGGGTAAAGCTGTACCACCTCTGCAGAGTGTTAAGAACTATTCGAATAGCCGTGTCCACGGTCAAGGACATGCTTAGCAAAGCCACTCAAAGTTAAACTTTGGTTTTGATTTCAAAAGACTTTGATAATCTTGTTTTTGGATTTCAATCCAAATGGGACTTGGGCGGGAAGCCTTGTGACAGGAGAGAATCCTTCACCAATTGTGATGAATGATTATCCAACTTAAAACTGAGATTTAGAAAATGAACTTTAGCTATTGTAACTGCTTTGGAACTTAGTACAAGTATTTAAAGAAAATGCTATTTTATGCAAATCAACCATATTAAGCCTTCCTTTGAGATACCCATGTATGCATGTCATCCTGTTATTTGACGGGTGTAACTTGCGAGCACGGTAGTTGTGCTCATACTTGCTTTGTGCAAATAAATTTCAGAGGAGAAGGACTTCACCATCGGTGTGGATCTCGACGACTAGGCCGCTATCGATCGATTGCCTATGGCGGATTAAGCTGGACTCGCCTCGACTTCTTTGTTTTCATTGTGTTCTTTATTGTTGGCATGTAAGCCTCTTTTGTAATAAACTCTGTTGGTTATTAATAAAGTTATACGATTTATGGATGTTACCACATTTGTTTACTGTGTGAACTAGCTACTGATCATGGGACTAGTTCAGAAATGCACAGAGGATTTGAGAATGTTAATCCCGGGTCTTACAAAGTGGTATCAGAGCCATATCGACTGTAGGTCGTGACCTAGTTAGTATGGCCGTTAGTTGAAAACTTCAAACTTTTATTTTATAACAAGAAGAAAAATAATCTGTTCTCTCCTCATCTTGGTCATCTATCTATAGCTTCTTCATAGCAATTCTTTCTTACCCAATTTTTTCTTCATCATTTTATAATGTTAAATGGATCCTCTTTCCCTTATAAACCTCTATAGATGGTCAACACGTTATTAACTCTTACGTTCAAGATTACAAGACATGGTGCCACCAAAGAAGTATCATCATCTCCACCATCCAAGGACAACGGACAAGATATACCGAAGATCGTTTTGTCGGCCCAAACATATAGCTTAAGATTACCAAGGCTCATTCTGTGTATTGAGTCATTTCACCAATTTATGATCATCGATCGAGTAGAACGTTGTATTGTTCCTTTATTTGTATGGTGTATTTTGTTTTGGTACGTCGTACATAGCTCTTTTGATCTTGTGTACAACGTTTGCTTAAATGGGTAGATTTCTCTCCTCATAGCTTTCTCTCTCATCCTTTGCTTTTGCTTCTCCTCTAACAAGCTATTGGACTTCTAATCTATCGATGCATAATGGACTTGAAGGACGGATGGATACCTCAAAACCTTGAACAACCCAACACCGACAAAAAGCCAACTTGAAGATAGATTCTTTTGATCTCTCAATTTGTTATCCTATACCTGTCTTTCTCTATAGCCTCTCCGAATCTCGGGGACGAGATTCCTTTTAAGGGGGGTAGTTTGTAACATCCCAAAGCGCTGTTACCAAAATAAAAATAAATAAAATTATTATTTTATTTGATTTTCTGAATTTGAAAGAGTTTATTTGCTTTATTTGGATTTCGAAGTTTTAAAAGCCAAAAATAAAAATTTAAGTATTTTCTGGAATTTTAAAAGCTTTTCCATAATTATTTTAAAGCCAAAATAATTTATTGTAAAATTAAAAGCCAAATTTAAGTTTGAATTATTTTTATTAAGTTCAAAATAATTCTAGGAATTTTTGTAATTTTTCTAGAATTTTTGGACTCCATTTGCTATCTTCTAAAATTGTATTTGAATTATTGCTTAAATCTGAATTAATTTCGAAAATAAAAAAATCCATCTTCGGCGGTCACCCTCTTTTCCTGCTCTTGTGCGTGCACGCTTAACATCTCATTCTTATGCATGCACTACCACTTCCTCTTTTTTCATATCAACCTTATACAATCCTCTACTTCTTTTCTACCCTTTTTGTCTCTCCTATTCACTTTCTTCACAAAGCAATTTTTCTTCTGTTCTTTCCAAGGGCAAGACGACATCAATGGCGGCCGCTTCTCAGCGCCATTGCCTTGGCCATTTATATAACCGCCGCTCTAGTAGCCGGCCTTCTTCCACCTCCACCACCGTGCGCTCCTCCTTGCTTCCTCTCTTCCCTTGCTACCATTAAACCGAACCATGAAGCTTCAAACTCCATTAATGGTGCCGGCCAATCTTTCTCCCCTTTCTTCGCTTTTGGGTGCATTAAAACCAAATCCGTTTCAAGGAAGGTCCGCATTAATCTCGCGCGTTACCATACCATCAATTGGACGTTTCCTCATTTGTATTCAATCAATTTGTGATTCAATCGTTCTTCATTACACCGAAAATGTCGCATTTTCTCGGCGAAATCCGATGATTCAAACCCTCCTCCCTATATAAAGGAAGCAGGAAGGCCCTCTCCATCCCCAACCCATCCCCAAAACCTCTCCTCCTCTCTCTCTATCTTAGCGAATTTTGGATTTGAAGTTAGTTGGCGATCTTTGTTCATCGGTCAATTCGCCTCGTGGTCGAGCCCCGGCACCATCGACCACACCGCTAGCTTCGTCTCGACGCGTTCTACGCCGTGCTCCCCTCGCCTTCGCCAGAGCATCGCCGGAACATCCGCGCCACCTTGAGCCCAAACCGCGCCGATGTAATCGTCCTCGCCTCCGGCCACCCGTATACGTTTCTCCACAACCGAGGTGAGCACCGACATCCACATCCTCCCCTCTCTCCATTCCACCCCTTGCCGGCCAACGGAACACCGTGGATTCGCGGCAACATACTCATCTAAACCATAGACCGAAGCTTTTTCTTTTGTAAATTGCGTCACCGTCGAGCTAGCTCCGGCCACACCGTCTCCTATACCGGCATCGCGATGTCGCGTTCTTCGTAATGCTTCCCTCCCCTCATGGCGCCGTGGTCCGAAACACCATCATGTCGAGCAATCCATGAGCATACATTGTTTCTGTTTGCATCTTGAATGAAAAACGGTAGAAATTTGCTAGTCACGAGTGCTTTGCTTTGTACATACACCTTTTAATTATTCCAAAAATCCGTTCTCTCAATTGCAAAGTCTAAATCCATTGATTCCTTCTCCTAAATTCATCTAAATTCATCTATTATTTTTAGTATTTATTTTGTAATTTTTAGTTTTTATTTATTTTCTATTATTTATTCGGTTCATTTTGCGCGTCGCCGTCGCCGACGGCCGACCGTGCACATTCCACAATAACCGGGGTGAGCGTTGTGTTCCCCACGGTTCCATCTTCAAATCGCCGCTAACCTCGCTCGCTAAATCCTCTCCGTTTGCCCGCAACGCTGACGTCCGCCCGCCACCACCGAAGGTCTTTTCCGTCGGACTGCGTCATCGTCGAAGGTCATCTCACCGTGCCAACTATGTCGCCGCGTGCCCCTCGGCTTCCTCTTCATATCCCTGGAATTCGGCCCTCAATCTCGCCACCAGCAAAAATTTTCCGCAAACAGTTGAACCATGTTCTGTCGTCGTTGATTCCCCGATGACATCGTCCACGTCGTTGGCTTCGCCTCACAACATTCTACGTAGTGCTCCCTTCCTTTTTCTCTGAAGCACCCTGGCTCACCGGCGCCACTATTCCTCCGACACTATTTTGCGCGCCGCCGCAGCACCGAACCTTCGCTAATGACACGACCACCACCATTGGGTCCGTCTAGTTCCCGGGATTCCATTTTTGTGTTTCGCCGGCCGCCACTCCTTTCCTCTCGCCCGGCGTCGCCATTTCTCCATGCACTTGGTTACTATTCACGTTGCATGGCAAGCTACTGATGCCATGCAAGCACATACATCCTTTTATTTTTTGAGATTTAAACTTCTACAATTTAGTTCGTTGTCATACGAACTCCAAATCCATTGATTCTTTCTCCTAAATTCATCTAAATTCATTCTCTACCTCTAGTATTTATTTTATAATTTTTGGATTTTATTTGGATTTTATTTGAATATTATTTGAATTAGGATCGTTTACACATTATAGATTTAACGACTTGAGACGATGGATTTCAACACCATTTGGGAACATCGATTAATTAAGCAAGGCAAGTTACACTCTTGACCATATCTGTACCCATTATTTTAAATTATTTAATTTCTGTTTAAAATTATTATTGCATGCATATTTATATTCAAGTAATTTAAATCTCTGTTTTAAGCTTTGTACTTATTCCCTATTCCATTGTATAGCCATTTATTGTCGGTATAGACCATTTGGAGAAACATTCCGAGTGTGATATATCTTGGAGTCAGAAATCGAAAATATTGGGTTATAAGATTACATGATCATTGAATGTCTATAAGCGAGCCACAAACCGCTCAACATCTCGCCTCATTTTTGGCCAAAAGAAGTGTGTGGCCAGAACGTCCTCCGTCTTCTTAGCACCAAAATGTCCCATCAAACCGCCTCCATGCGCCTCCTGCAACAACAAAAGACGAACGGATCCAACTGGAATGCATAGGCGGTTAGCTCTAAACAAGAACCCATCGTTGATCACGAATTTATTCCATGCTTGTCCCTCTTTACAATGCAACAACACATCCTTAAAATCAGCATCTAAAGCATATTGTCCTTTAATGGTTTGAAGACCAAAAATGTGACAATCAAGTTGAGACAACATGGTATAGCGTCGAGACAAAGCATCAGCAATCACATTATCCTTCCCTTTCTTGTGTTTAATGACATAAGGAAAAGATTCAATAAATTCCACCCACTTAGCATGTCTACGATTCAAATTGGTTTGACTACGAATATGCTTAAGTTATTCATGATCAGAATGAATGACAAATTCTTTAGGCCATAAATAGTGTTGCCACGTCTCTAAAGATCGAACAAGAGCATACAATTCTTTATCATACGTGGAATAATTAAGAGCAGGACCATTCAATTTTTCACTAAAGTAGGCAACAGGTTTGCCTTCTTGCATCAAAACACTACCAATACCAATTCCGCTAGCATCACATTCCAGCTCAAAAGTCTTACCAAAATCCGAAAGTTGGAGCAATGGTGAGTGTGTAAGCTTGTCCTTCAAAAGATTAAAGGACTCCTCTTGTGATGGCCCCCAATGAAACACGACTCCTTCTTTGTCAACTCAATCAGCGGTGTGCAATGGTCTGAGTTCCTTGACAAAGCGGCGATAAAACCTGCAAGGCCAAGAAAACTCCGCACTTGGGAGACCGTGGTAGGCGTGGGCCAACTCCATATCGCCTCCACCTTGGCTCTATCAACCTCAATTCCTGTGGAGTCACAACATAGCCAAGAAAAGAGACTCGATCCGTGCAAAAGGTGCACTTCTCAAGGTTACCAAACAAGCGTGCATCTCTCAAAGCATTAAAAACAGCACGTAAGTGATTCAAATGTTCATCCATGGACTTGCTATAAATCAAGATATCATCAAAGTAAGCGACCACAAATTTGCCAATGAAAGGGCGTAAAACCTCGTTCATTAATCTCATGAAAGTGCTAGGTGCATTAGTTAAACCAAAAGGCATGACTAACCACTCATACAAGCGAACTTAGTTTTAAAAGCGGTTTTCCATTCATCGCCAAGTTTCATTCTTATTTGGTGGTATCCACTCATAAGTCAATCTTTGTGAAAATTATAGCACCACACAAGTCATCAAGCATGTCGTCTAGCACAGGAATAGGATGGCGATACCTTATAATAATGTTGTTAATGGCTCTACAATCTACACACATCGCCAAGAACCATCTTTTTGGGTACCAAAAGAACAGAACAACACAAGGACTAAGGCTCTCACGACGTACCCACGGTCCAAAAGTTCTTGGACTTGTCGCTGAATCTCCTTAGTCTCTTGGGATTGGTCTGTCGCCGCACGGTTTAGCAAACTCGCTCGAGGATCAAGTCAATCGGTGCTCAATCCCTCGAATGGGTGGAAGTCTGGAGGTATCTCATCGGAAAACATCTCTAAAATCACGCAAAAGGTTAGTAGCGGGAGGCGAGGCAAAGTGCAAGGCATATTATCAAGAGAAAATAAAGCATCTTTGCACACAAAAGCATAGCATGTATCATTAATATCATCAATTTCGCAAGGTCTGATTTTGTGGCAAGCATAATGAGAATGTTTTTCAGATTTATCATGTTAGTTGGATCATTAGCAATGACAGCTCGCTCCCTATCGGCCCCTATAATCTCGGCGGGGTCAAAGGCGATAAAGTAACTTTCTTTCCTTATGCATAAAAGTGTATTTGTTACTACTACCATGGTGTAAAGCATCATTATCAAATTCCCAAGGTCGACCCAATAAAAGAGAGCATGCTTGCATGGGAACCACATCACAATCAACATGATCGGCATAACCACCAATGGAAAAATGGACTCGGCATGTTTGTGTTACCTTAGCTTTTCGAGTCATTTAACCACTTGAATATGGTATGGATGTGGATGCGATCGCGTGGTCAAGCCAAGCTTCTTGACCAAATCAGAACTCACCAAGTTGTTGCGACTTCCTCCATCAATGATGACACGTCGCGCCGGTTCTTGATTGCAAAGAAAGTCTGAAACAAATTTTGGCGTTGAAGCTTATCGGGTTGTTGTACACAGTGCTTTGAGGACTCATTGCACAATGATGCTCCGTAGCATCGTGTGGGCGCCCACCAAGGAACAGTCGTCATGACCACCGCCATTGTCGTCCGAGGCAGCAGCAACGTCATCATCCTCCTCGACATCCGAAGTGCTGATGTAGCCTCCATCTTCCGTGGCGATGTATGCCCGTTGGCTAGGGCAATTCCTCTGCACATGACCAAGTCCATGGCGGTGGCCTTGAATGTCGAGGAGCGGCCCGTGGAAGCCACGGAAGAAGAACTCTTGGTGGAGCACGCAAAGAATTTTTGTAGAATCGCAAGGCGTGTCGTGGAAGGTGGCCAGTGGCATGCTGCAGCAATCTTGTTCATTGGTGGTGGAGGAGAACGAAAACTTCAAGAAGACTTGGGCGATCCGTCGATGTAGTCGTTCGGCGTGTAGGAGGGTCGTCCGGTGCTTGCCGTCGCTGATTCCTTGCGTCCTGCAATTCTTTTACGCAAGCATAGCAAAGTGGAACAAGCGGTTGTGATAGTAAAATCTTTATAATCAACAATGTCACGAATTTCAGGTCAGTAACCCCCTGAGAAAGCGACAAATCTTATCCTCTGTTTCCTCAACAACCCCCTACGCACCATACCCTTTTGAAGCTCGGCATAATAGTCTGAGCAGAACTATCACCTTGTTCTAAGCGCTGTAATTTTTTCTCAAATCACGTTTATATGAGGGAGGAACAAAGCGATTACGCATAGCTTCTTTTAACCGCTCCCATGTGTCAGGTTGTAAGCGCATGGTACCCAGTTCATTCCACCAGATAATAGCAAAGTCCTTAAACTCACTAGTAGCTTGTCTAACTCTATGTTGTTCAGGAACCAAGTGAGAATTAAACTTCTGCTCTACCGTCATCTCCCAATCAAGATATATTGCAGCATCATAAAGGCCAGAAAAAGATGGGATGGTAAACTTGACTTTAGCAAAAGGGTCATCGTTACCATGACGGTTCTGGTTATTACCTCCCATACCATGTACATTTTTCTTTGAAGACGCCGAGCGTAGTCGTGCATCTTGTGTCTCCCGCTGATCAATGTTGCCAACCGCATCATGCACTGTGTCATCATCATGATGATGGCCGTCATTGACAGGTGGCAGGCGTGCCTCCAATGCGTCCATCTGACCAGTGAGGTCAGCCATCCGCCGCTCCACCCGCTCAATGCCTTCTGTGGTGTTCAACTGGGCAATGGCGGCGACGATGGTGTCCATTCGCGAGCCGAGATCAGTGAATGAAGCATTTTGTTTGTCGAGCGCAGCTTGTAGCTGGCCGCGACTAACACACTCGTTGAAATCGGCCGGTGTCCGTCCCTTCGCCCCGCCATGGTTAGTGGAAACACAGGAAAACAAAATGATTATCCCTATCAACTACAAAGGAGGACAGTGGGAACCCACAAAGGAAGTGGCTTACCAAGCTCTTACAAGTGTTCTTACCATCGCAAGCGATGGGTGGTACAACCGGTGGTCGGTTCGTGATACCGAGCGTGGTCTTTGCGATTGCAAGGGTCAAAAGCTGTGCTATCCGGAAGTAGGTATATGGAGCTTGGAAGGCCAAATATGTTAGTGGAACACAAATCAATAACAGATAGTAATGCTGAGTAAATGTCCAAAACACTGGTCCTAGTTGCTGGTCTAAATGTGTCCTATAGTAGGTATGATGTGATGAACAAGGAGTCAAGACCAGAATAGTAAAGCAAAGATAGCAACAAAGATGGCCAGGTAAAGACAGCACAAATCAATATCTGTCACCTAAAAACTGTGCTCTCTGTTTTTTTTTAGGCACGGAGTGCTCTCAGGTGCCTTTGCTCTCAGGCAAAACCAGGTGCTGAATTTTTTTTTCTTTTTGGTTTCTTTTTTTTTCACAAAGCGAAGCACAGAAATAGGAACCACACAAAGTTTCACCTCAATCTGATGTAAGGTGTGGCCTACAGAAAATGATGAATGTGATGTAAATTCGGTGATGAAAGTTCAAAGCTCGAGTACTGCACTTTCCAGGCCGAATTTGGGCAAAATAAATTCGCCGAACCAGACAAAGTGGGGGAGTTTCGGATGCAAAATTTAATTTCACCCAATTTCAAAAAAAATTAAATCGATTTGAGTCCGTATCACGAAAGTTCTGGCCGTTTGAAGGAGGGCCTCCGAGTTATGGTTCTTTGTGGAGGCCGAAACGAAATCGGGTGGAAGAAATTGGTGGAAATTGGGGCGGAAGCTCGGGAAGAGGTGGGGATGGTGCTGGGTGATCACGAGACTCAATGGGGAAAGGTCTTTGGGTGATCACGAGACGCGATGGATGACTCAAAAAGCAGAGGGTGGGAGAAACAAAAGTTGGCGGCTAGGGTTTATATGAGAGGTAGCGGAAGCAAGACAACCCGAAATAAAACACGATCTAAACCAGCAACACAACTCGACTAAGGACACAAACTCAACACTATGGACTCTAAAATCAAATTGTGCAAAAGGTTAAACGAGATCTGGGACAGGGAACAACCTATGACTACAATTTTTTGTAGGGCTTTTCTTGGACTCTAGGATGAAACCGAAAACAACAAGGGTAGGGTGGCTTCGAACTGAAGGAACACTGAAGCTCTGATTACCACTTAATGGGAATGGGGTCGATCTTCCAACAGGTTCTAGATATGTTCGATTTAGTGGGCGCGACACAAATCGATTAAACTTCGAACAACACGTTCGAACCCGCAATCGCAGCACCACGTCTCCTCGGGTTATCAACCGTGTGCAGCCAGTTGACCTCGCCAAGAAGGCTAATCCTCGCCTCTGAATCGAAGAACACAAGCAAGAACAAGGAAGAACACAAGCGGAATTGCAGATGTATTGTTTTAGCACTTTCGAAAGTTGGGGTCTCACAAACCGATGAGCGGCGAAACTGTTCAAGACAGAATTAATCTAACCAAAACCCAACCCTAATGGTGGGGGTGGCGGCTGGATATAGAGGACTGAGGGTGTGCAAAACCCTGGGCCGCGCCTAATGGGCTCCAACACGATACAAAGCGAGCGGCCCAAAAGGCGGTGGCGCAGCACCCTGACAGATTCTGAATGCCCACTTGTTTTGACGATTCCCATTGACTCAGAAGGAATTTTGACATGGGACCAGAGCCATTGGAAAGTTCGTCTTCTCAGCTTTCCATACATATGTGGAACGTCCAAAACGGAGCCGGATGCGATCTGGGCGTCCATTTTAGTCTTGACCTGGTCCTGGACTCCGAATTGGATTCGAAGTCGGCTTGAGTTGGGCCTCCAACATGATTCGACCGCCCTCGCTGGACTTGTGCGCCTCGTAGCCCTTCTCCAAGTACTTCCAGGTCCTCTCCATGGTTCCTAATCATAATTAAATCATTAGGTAGCAATCGATTCTCAAATGAACAAAAAAAGTACTTAGGAGCGAGCTCACTGTAAATTCAATTGTCGGTATGAGCTCTAGTGATTGGTCCTTATTTGTGAAGTGGAGGATTGTTGTGTGTATCGAAGAAGTGATGTCCTCATCACAAAGTGTTGGTTACTGAAATGGTGTCTTCTTAGAAAGAGATTCTTTCCAAAGGATTTAGTGGGAGCAAGGTGCAACTCGAAGAAATTTGGGAAATATATGAAAATGTTTCAACTCCTACTGAACCTCTACAAGATGAACAAAATATTGTAGAACCTGTAGATGAGGCATCAGCCCCACGTAGATCTAAAAGGTCACGTCAATTGCCTATAAGGTATGAGCATGATGTTGTATTATTGAATAACGATGAACCTAAGACTTATGAGGAAGCAATGATGGGTCTAGACTCTGAGTCATGGGTTGAAGCCACGAGATCCAAGATAAAATCCATCAATGACAATCATGTTTGAAACTTGGTTGATCCACATGATGGTGTTAAAACCCTTGAGTGTAAATGGGTTTTTAAGAAAAAGATAGATATGAATGGAAATGTTCACGTTCTGTAGGACCGGAAAGGCGACTAGAGGGGGGTGAATAGACGCTTTCTCTATTTTTCACCCCGATCGAACTCAACACTACTTTCACTCCAATAGCTATAAAAGCTACGAAGATCTGTATACATGCACAGTGGATCCTGTGTTGAATCCGATCAAAACCCCGAAGCAAAAGACTAAAACCATCTCACACCCGAATGCACAAAACGCGTCCCCTTTCACGCCATCGCACGCACAGGACTTGCCGCAACACAGCACAAGAACCCGAGCCGACTTGCACGCACTAGCAATCAAAACCACACACGACACTACAGGGCGTCGAGCACGTGCAGCAAGTGACCCACCAGACCAATTAGAGTAGACAAGCAGGAACAAAATAATCTAAAATTAATGCAGCCTGCTGGCAATTAAAAACCGAAACTTTAGTCTCATCATTGAAGGCTGCCAGGCAATTAACAAGTCCAAGCAGAGGCGAAAATAAACACCGGTATCAACTCAATGCAGCAGATTACGGTTTCACAGCACCGATAGAAATTAAAGCTAAAGCCTTACTCGCATCAAACCAGATCTACAGGATGCAAAATCAAATCAAGCGAAGCGCAAACCACGAAAAAGCATCCGCACCAAACTCCGGTTTTGCTTCTCTGACACCGCCACCGGTGACTCGATATTTGTGGGCAACCACACGACCTTCGCGTAATTTTTCTTCGAGCGCTACCCTACGACCTTCGCGCCAAATTTTTCGAGAACTAGCCGCGCAACAAGGAAAAGAACCAGCTCGACAAGCACACAAAGAACCGGCCATTTGCCGCCCGAGGACTAGATTCTACGAGGCTACGAGGTGAGCAAGCATTGATCCATCCACACGCACGCCAAAAAAAAACAAAACTTCCAAGCAGATTTTTTTTTTTACTGGCGCGACAAGCAGCGAAATAAACAAGATGGCGATCAGCAGCGCAATCGAGCTCTCTCAGATCGCCTTTGGTTTTAGAGACGCGATGCTACACACACAACACAAGCCACAGTAACCCAAAAAAATCTGATTGACTAAGGGAAAAACAGATCACCGCCAGATTCGATTTTTTCAGAGATGCGGGCGCCGACAAGAACAGTGCGGCCGTCCTCGGTTTTTCTAGCGAAAAGCGAAAATGGCAGCCAAAACAGAAATCTTAAAAAAATTAACACTAGTAACAACTCAAAGCTTAGAAAAAGCGGCCAGAGAACTTGTAGGGCGCGCGATAAGCTCTGATTTCTCCCGAGGCCTGAGGCCGCCACCATTTGGATCTCTGAGGCAAAAGCGAGGCACCGGCTCTACTATTTTTTTTCACAGGGCACGGGCGAGATCCGGATTTTGCGGGAGAAAACAAATCGCCGCACGTAACTGGTTTCTCAAGACACAAACATGAAAGCGCCTCTGAGAACGAGGGAATGAAAAAGCAAAGACAACAATCTATTTCTTGAGGAACCATCATTTGGCGAGTCCAAATCCAACGATTACCTCATAGACAAGTATAGAATCGTAAGAACAATGCAAGAACATAAGAACATAATAAGAGATTGAACACAGAGATATAGGGGGCTTCTTGCTTCTCTTTATTCCTTCATCAATCGATCAATAAACACAATGAATAGCACCCCTATTTATAGACTACAGACCTCTGCTAGGGTTTGGGATGGGAGCCCATACATGGGCGACCACAGGCCAGCCCATAGTTTCCCAACACTCCCCTTGGGCACCCATCCTTACATGTTCGTGCCTCGTCAAAACTCCATAAAAACCTAATGGGAAAAATTTGGAGAAAGAGCACATGATACAAGTTCTGCTGCGTTGCACAAATTGCCTCATTAAAAACCTTAGCCGAGAAACTTCAGGAAAACTCGTCAAGGGAAAAAGAATACAATCCACCCAATTTCATTTAATCTCCAGGATTTACTCTTTGGGTACTCGATCTTCGTGATCAAGTTTCAATAATGAGTTCGTGAAGATTCTCCCCCTAAATTCTGCACTTCTCTAAGTCTCGTCGTTACAATTCCACGTATGCACCTTTCAAAGTTAGATGCTGGAAGTAACTTAGTGAATAAATCTGCAAGATTTTGACATGACTTAGTATGCAGAACTTTAATTTCGTCCGTCTTTTGCAATTTATGAGCATAGAAGAACTTGGGGTTGACATGCTTTGTGAGATGACTCTTCACATAACCCATCTACACATGCAACACAAGTGCATTATCTTTATAGATAATAGTGGGGGTTTCTGTGATATTCAATCCACATGACTGCTGGATGTGATGAATCATCCGCTGAAGCCAAACACATTCTCGTGAGGCCTCATACAATGCTATGATTTCCAAGTGGTTCGTCGGAGTCGATACAAGACTCTGCTTAGATGATTTCTATGGAATTGCAGTTCCACCACATATGAAACATAGCCTGTTTGCGACTTGGTACGTATCACGGGTTCTCTGGTGCGGCATCTGCATAGCCATTCATATTCAGGTCTTGGTTCTTTCTGTAGAACAGACCAAGTTCTTTGCTTCCTTGGAGGTATCGGAAGATGTCCTTCATTCCCTACCAATGCCTTTGGTAGGTTCTGCACTATACCTTGCTAAGAGGTTCACGGTAAATGCAATGGTCAATCTAGTACAATTTGCTAAATACATGAGTGCTCCTATCACACTTAAGTATAGGAATTTCGGTCCCAAGACTTCCTCCCCCTCTTCTTTAGGTCTGTACGGGTCTTTGTCTTGCTGCAAATATCTCCCGACCATTGGCAATTTCAAAGGGTATGCCTTTCAAAATCAAACCTTTCTAACACCTTCTGAGTGTAGGTTGGCTTATGTACTAAAAACCCCTTCAGGGGTATGCTCAAGCTGCGAGCCTAGGCAATATTTGGTTTTACCCAATTCTTTCATTTCGAACTCTGACTCCAAGTGAGAGCTTGCTTTCTTAATACCTTTCGGGGTTCTAATGATATTCAGATCATCTTCATACACTGAGATTATACAAAATCCATCCTGGGATCATTGTATAAATACACAGGGATTATTCTCATTGTTCGTGTAGCCTTTCTTGCATAGAAAGTCGCTTCAAATGATTATACCACATCCTGCCTGATTGCTTACGTCTGTACAGCGACTTTCTGAGTTTCACATTATATAGATTTCTATTTGCTCTGTCTTGGTTCGGGACAGGGATACATTCAGGTATCTTCATATAAATGTCCGAATCCAATATTTCATAAAGATATGCTGTTACCACATCCATCAATTTCACTTTTAACTTCAAGTTAGCTGCCATTGAGATTAAATATCTAAAGGGTGGTTTCGCCTATGACCGGGGAATAGGTTTCTTCATAAACAACTCCTGGATGTTGAGTGAAACCTTATGCAACAAGCCTTTCTTTACTTCATTATTTTCATTTCTCTTTCGAACAAATACCCACTATGCCCTACAAGGTGCACATGGGGAGGAATGACAGCTTTCATGCCTAAACACCTTTCTTTTATTGAGAGATAATAATTTTGCTTCTATTGCCTTATTTCAATCTTCCCAATCTGATATTTTCATTCAGCGAGCGATATAGGCTCTGAATCAAGATCGATGATTGTGGCAACTTTCTTTGCAAAATCAATGTCGACATTATCATTGTCTTATTCATAGATTCTCCGAGGTCATAAAGTTTATAGCTATTTCTTCAAGGCGATTCTTCTAATGCTTCTACTTGCTCACCATTGCTTTCAATTACGGGGGCAAGTTCCTTTAGTTTTTTTTCCGATGTGTGCACACATCCATCTTGATGTCTCCTTCATGGGGATATTCAATTCTAGTATGCCTTGTTTCGAAGGTTCCATACAAATGCCAGTCTCAATTGGCTCCCCTTCTTGTTACGGGGAAACTTGGTGATCGGTCAGTGTCAAGTCCTTCTTATCCTTTTTCGCCAGGCGTCCCCGGTTACTTGGGATTCGAGGGGTCGGAGTTCTCGTCCTTTCAGAGGCCTTAGGACGGGATTAGGGATACCTTCATTGGTATTTCAACCCTCTCTGGTGCATTGCGTACAGGCATATGCGACTTGGTCACGCTCTTCAAATCACTAAAGCGGTTAGGCAGTTGATTCGCTAATACTTGCAAATCAATTATCTTCTAGACTTCATTTGTCTTTTAGACTTCAATTATCTTCTGGACTTCTCTATTTGCTTCACTAGTGCGCGGGTCATGTGCATGGATTTCAATTATCTTCTGGACTTCAATTATCTGCTGGACTTCTCTATTTCTCGACATTTTCATCAAGAGGTTGATTTCCTCCCCCAAATGACGGGAAACTAGCCTCATCTAATATACTGTCAGCGAATCGGGCAGTATGCAAATCTCTCATCATATGTTCCAAATACCTGATTATGGATCTTTGTCACATAACAACGTATATCCAGACTTTCGGAGAAGGCCCTTTGCGATTATTTGTGGTAATGGTATAGGTATATAAACCTTGCAATCAAACCTTCAAAGATGAGAAGTTTTACAGTCTTGACCCTTGCACTAGTTGCATAGGTGAATGGATGTTATATGCGGTGGTCTAAAATTGATGAGAGTTCTTTGCGGCAGATGCGTGTCCCCAACATGCGCTTGGTAAATTACAATTCTTCAAAGGTGGTCGGGCAATAATTTTAATCCTTATAATTAATGCCTCTGCTAGTCCATTCAGGTGTGGACATGCGATGCGGAATGCTCGACTTTAATTCCCATTGCCATACAATAATCATCAAATGCCTTTGAAGTAAATTCTCGGCGTTGTCCATTACGTGTACTTCACATGATGATCGGAAAATATTTCTAATTTTAATTATCTGCGAGATTTAGCTTTGCCAAAGCACGGTTTCTCGCAGACAATAAACATACATCACGACCATTTCGAGGAAGCATTGATGAGCACTATAAAATACCTAAATGACCCTTACGAGGGTGTATAGGACATAAAAAGTCTCCTGGATACGGTCCAGGAATGTAGGGACTTCATCCTTCGCTTTCAGAGCAGAAGGTTTAGTAATTAAATTCCCGGTGGCACCTGCAGGGCACACAAAATCTTCCTGATTCGGGAAAATCTTTACATTGACATTATGTCCCTGTGAATTGTTAATTATATTTCTCACCATTCTAAGACCTAGGCGGCATAATCTATCATGCCAGAGATAGAAAAGGTTCATAGCTTCTAAATCGGTTTTCGAGGCGGTATAAGTGCGCAGATGCCTTAATATTAGTGTAGTATAGCCCAGTTTCAAATGAAGGAAGTCGTTCTGATACCATTTTTCTACTTTCTTCACACTTTATAATGAGCAGGTATTTCTTACCATACTCTTCTTCAGTCTCTACGTGGAAACCGTTTGCGCGAATATCCTTGAGAGTATCGCTGCCTGCGATTGTCGTAAGACTACCAGCATTCTTGCTGATCGACCGAAAGATTTTCGTCTCTCTCAAGATGGTATTTATTGTCTTTGCTACACGCTAAGCAATCTTCCTCCAATAAGGCGTCACACAGCGTTCTAATATAATGTACTTTATTAATATGTAGCAGAAAGCAAGCAACACATAAATAAAATACTTCAAATATCAGAACATAACTTGTTATTATAAATACGGGAATAAGTCTTGCAGGACTCGTCATAAGAATTTAATGCTTTGCTCTACTAGAGCTTACAACCATTATTCAAAATAATTCAATGTTCTACTTCAATTACAAGCGCAAGTTACTATAAAAGATCCAAGTGCAATCGTGCACTAGATCGAATCATCAAGTATTGAAACTTACGCTTAATCGGCTCCATGGAGATCTTCTCCTATTGGGCAACTCTGGTTGCGGCATTGCGATGTCTAGAGGAGGGATAATAGGGTTCTTTGCTAGGTGTCCACATCTATGAGTGCAACTAATGGGTGTGGATCTTACGTACTGCAATGGCGAGGTGTGCCTCATCTTTGTCCTATGCCCTTCTTGTTAGGCTGAAAGCATCAATAACGTCGACTCACGACCTTTCCTTTCTTACTCCTCTCCTTTGTGAGAGGTTTTATCACCTTCTAGCTGCTAGCATTGGCTTCATGGCCAACATTGCTACTAGGTGGCTATGAGATGTAGTTCTTCCTTAGAACATTATCTTAAGCTTTGTAACTTGCATGGTGTCAATTAATGCGGCATACTCAGTGTAGCCGTCTTGGCGATAGTTGCATGCGGATTACCGCATTTGGGTGAAAGGTAGAGAGTCTTCTCAATCTTACCTTATCCGTGATTACATTATCCCGAGTTGAAGACTTGTACAAATTTTGTACAAATTACGGCCATCTTTGGGTCGAGTTCTTGAACTCCTAGTTCGTGATGCGATCATATTCATATTCATGCAAAGAGTTCATAAGATTCTTGCTAGTAATTTACATAAAATGGTTGCAAAATTCTTATAATGCTCTTGAACTCCATGTTCGTGTTCCCGTACTTTTCTATGCATTTTTCATGATTTACTGTTATTTTCAGTGATTTAAAGTAATACAAACGATCACATATAATCAAAACAGTAAATACAGAAAAAATATTGCGTAGAAATAACAATAACAAAGTTAAACATGCTTCAAATGCAAAAACTGATTCAAAATTTGAATTCCCGAGGCCCTTTTCTGTTGGAAAATAAATTTGGTAATTCAGTAATATTCGAGGGTTAAAATGTGAAATTTCAGTTTAGAAAATTTACTGCGTAATTTTAGAACTACAAGGGTTCTTTCTGCAAAATTCCCTTTTTCATTTGGTTTTCATCCGTAGGGCCTTCCTTTTTGTCTTTTGCTCGTGATTAAATGAAGTCGTAGGGCCTTCCTATTAAGTCATTAACCTGTAGAAGCAAAAGGGTGCGGGGAGGTGAAGGTTTCACTACTGCATGCAACACGGTGGCGGCGGCTCCAAAATCGCCCGGCGGCCCTACATGGCCGGTGTGCGGACGTCGCGGCTTCTCGACGTCTTGGCGGCCAGTGGCCTTGGCCGTCTTTATGCATGAGACGAGGCGGCTCCACGCCTGGCCAGCGGCGCCGTCCGTGCGAAGCGGGCGAAGTGACTTCGGCGGCGAGTGCGCTTCTGGCGCATGCTCGGGGCGGCTTCATCTTGCGGGCGGCAGCGCGCCGTCTTGGCGCCGGTTCCGCTTCAGCGGGGGCGCTCGAGGCGGCGCAAGCGGCGAGCGGCGTCGGGCTCCTGTGGCGGTGCACTGCGGCCGGGTGGCGGCGCGCCACGAGATCTGATAGCAGCGCGCACGTCTCCAGGGCGTTGCGGGCACCAATGGTGGCTACGGCTTCGGGCCGCATGCGGTTACTGTTCATATATGCAAACTATTTGTGCGATATAATGTGATGCGATACAATCTGATGCAATCATCATCGGTTCTTGCGTGCAATCTACCCATCGACATTGTGTCGGCGACTTCAAATCGGCTCACGGTAGATTAGAACGGATTTGCCTTCTCGGTACAATCGACATCAATCTTTCATGCAATCTACCCATCGACATTGTGTCGGCGACTTCAAGTCGGCTCACGGTAGATTAGAAAGGATTTGCACCGTGAAAAACAATCTAAGCGAATTTGCGAATTGAAAGCGATCTAGAAAGAAGGCGATTCAATCTCGGCGTCGTTCATCGGCGGTTACCTTTTCGATCGAGGAGAGTCGATCGTCGCGATAACGTGTTGAGGAACCATCATTTGGCGAGTCGGTCCGACGATTACCTCATAGACAAGTATAGAATCGTAAGAACAATGCAAGAACACAAGAACATAATAAGAGATTGAACATAGAGATATAGGGGGCTTCTTGCTTCTCTTTATTCCTTCATCAATCGATCAATCGTTTACAATGAATAGCACCCCTATTTATAGACTCTGAGACCTGCTAGGGTTTGGGATGGGAGCCCATACATGGGCGGCAGGGCAGCCCATAGTTTCCCAACACTATTCAATGCAACATCATTTCGCCCGGGGAGTACAAGCGCCGCCACTCACGGCTTTTCTCACGGCGCATCTCTCAGCGCTCTGTTGGCCGCCGCCTAGCCGCTTTTCTTGGTGATTAGCAGCGCTTCTGATTTTTCTTCTGAGCCTGGCCACCAAGGGCTCTCTCGGCGCCAAAGCCTCTGGTTTCTCACCCGGGACGGAGATTGCCGCCTCAACTCTGGAATTTTCTTTTACGGCCAATGGCAGCCCAAGAATATTCCATCTGGGGTAACCTCTAACCCTAAAAACTTTAGAAGATTTACCCTAATGGGCTTCCGTTAAGGCCCAACATCAGCGGAACACCTGCGCATGCAAATTAAAGCGCCGTCTTCATCGTCGATTGATCTAAACCGCTTCACCATCGCCGACCAGCGCCGCGGCTTAGTCAAGGTCACCAAGGTGGTATTTGGTGAAATTACCAAAATACCCTTCTCGTTCTTTCCGAAGACCGAGTCCAATCGATTAAACAATCGCTGCGCCGCCGCGTGTAGGTTGATCAGCGGCTCCATGTCGTCAAGTCTCTCCGTCCGGATCCCACGGCACCATCGAGCACTTGCAGCGACTCCGCGCCGCTTGATCAACCGACACACCGAGCCGCCACTTGTTCGGTCATCCTTGCCCATTCTGCGCCATGCTTGAGTCACTTGACCTCACCCGGCATCCATGATCGTTCTGGACCTCAGCTCTCCAAGCTTAGTCCCGATCCACCTCGCCGTTGACCGTCATTGACCTGCAAGCCACCTGCACAGCAATAGACAAGCAAACACGAATCCGGGAACAAGTTCTTCACAACTTGACCCACGTTAGCCAAAACATGCAATATGCAACACATATGCATTATCAACAAGGATATGACCTATCCCAAAATCAAATCACCACTTATATCAACATTCAGCACAAAAGCCGGTTAGACCGCCGCTGACCTGACAGATCTGAAACTTTGTCGAAAACGCGTGAAACTTGAAACCAAAAGCCACATTGCCAATTGTTTCATCATCCTAAGATCATGGGCATATCCCCATGATATCCACAATCTCCCCCTTGATGAACACATTGGCAATTTCTCAGAAAATGTAAGTTTGTGGTTTGAAAAGTAAAATACTCCGAGGTTTTCGCACAAAGGCACAACTTGGTCCAAATGCAAGAAAAAGCAATGAAAATGACCAAGCTGGCTCGAATAGCATAAGCAAGTGAGATACAACAAAAGAAAGCAAGAAAGCTTCCATTTCAAAGAGTCGACAAAAATCTCACTTGAGGTCCATATGAAAGAAATAATTGTTCTATTTGACCTAGGATCATTGTGAGGCTTCAAGATTTGCAATTCAAGTTCAGAAAGTCAATAAGCAATAAGACCAAAAGAATGCAATATGAATGCTCCCCTCACTATGATCATCATTTTACAAGAGAATTTTCAATTTTCAATTTTCAATTTCTCCCACTTACAAAACTACTCCCCATAACCAAAAAGCTCTTTATTAACATTACATTTTCGCTATATCTTCACCCTTTGACAATGGATTCATCAAGGAATCATCCTTCCTCTCATCCAAAGATGACAAATGCACAAGAAAGGAAGAAGCAAAAGAAAGAGCATGCATGAAGTGCAATGGGGTGGCTTCATTTTGTTTTGATTTTTCAATTTTAGGTAAAAGAAGCTTTGGAGATTACTCAATTGAGCAGGCTAGCATTTCTACCATTACTCAAGATACAACAAGCGACAAAGCTAGCAAGATCATGTTAAGACATATATAGCAAAGCTAGGCTAATGAGCTCAATATATCACATGTTATTGGATTAAATTAAGCAATGCATCAAAATTAGCAAGTTCAACAACAGTTATCCTAAAGTGATAATGGCCATATCAGAATGTCAATGTGAGATCCAGAAGCTAGCAAAGACCATCTTAAAGACAAAAAGTCCTAAATTGAATCATTTAGCTCAACTTTTGTCAAAAGCCCAAATTCTCAACTATTTTTCATTTGCAATGAATATTCAAGTTGATTAAAGGTCTATCTTAGTAAAGAAGATCCTGGACTAGGAGCCATCCACAACCTCTTCCTAAGCTTCAACCAATTTGGACAATTTGCATTTTTAGCCATGTGCTAGATCTCAAGCCTCACTGCGACCATCCCAAGCAACAAAAGCTTAAAAGAGTGGTCTAGGTCATCCAAAACTCCCTCTGAGTTCATGCCTAGTACAATGGCAAGCCGTCTCATGAGAAAGAATTGGTGAGATCAGTTTTTTCGCACAAAAGAGATCATTTTTCATTTTGCACAAGGGCTATTTTAGATTCTTAGGAACAAAAAGCTCATAGATGTTCAATTCTAGATTCCAGAGCTAACAAAGCAATTTTGACAGGGCCAATGTCACAAAAGGATCACTAATTATGCAACTAGCTAAAAGATCCACAAATCGCAATTTTCAGTTCAAGTTATATTAACAGTTCTAGCTCATATAGCAAAGACATTGTTGCACATGTGAAAGCATGATAATTCTAGCAAGTCAAAGAACTAGACACAATCTTGAGCAAGAATTGAAATACTAAAGCTCAATAGGGTAATAAGCAAAGCTTCATCAATTAAAAGATAGAAGCAGTAAAGCTTATATTGCAATGCATCTTTTTGGATTTTTTATATATATGCAATATGATACAATGAGATGCACAAAAGACTTAAAAGCCTAAAAGGTTCACAAAAGAACTAAGAAAGATCCGAAAAGAACCAACTCCCCTCAAAGCGAACCCATAGGAATAAATTATCCCTAACTTGCTTCTCAAGGTGGCAAACCTTGTTGGGTCTAAAAAGCTTTGAGGGAGATCTGCCAATTGCCTTGGACTCCACAAAAACTAGCACAAAGACTTCAAACACCACAAGATCTCTAGGGAATGACAACTCGAAAAGCTAGGGAGCGAAACACCAACACTAAAAAGCTTACAGGCAACTCAAAAACACGCTAACACTAGTGATTGGGAGACAAGCTCGACCTAAATTTGTGAGAAGAATGCGTCATAGCAAATCATAGGATAAGAAGAGTGCCTAGAAAGGACAAGTGCTAGAACAGAGCCTCCTATCTACCACGAACCCAACAAATCCAACACGACACGAACGGATGCAAAGCAAGGTAGACTAGGGATACCATACATAAATGAAAGGTATGGAAGCTCGAACACGAGTCGCCTTTGCTTGGCGGTGAGATGTAGTCATGATGGATGAAGATACAATCCTTGAAGCTTGAGAAGGTAGTTGTGCTCATCCATCATCCTCATCTCAAATTCCTTCGTCTCCAGAAGTGATAGTCATCATTGAAGGCACAAATGAAGAAGAACCAACCGCTTGAAATCATGAGTCACATGTTCTTCTTCTCAAGCGAAAAGACTACACCAAAGAGAGCAGAAAAAGTCTATGCCTTGGTCTTTGGGTTAGTGAAAAAATATCTAAGGAAAGCAGTGCCAAGACACATGACTAGCAAGGATAGCGACAAATGATCCAAAACTCATAAAATCATATAATCAATAATTTAAGACATGAGGATGGAGATAGACAAGACAATTTCAGTACATGCTATCCAAGATATGATAAAGCTCAAACTATCCTTAATCCACAATAAGGCATAGGAGCAAGCAAACAAGCACATAGCAAATCACACATCACATATACAGTCAAAGGCAAGCTAGTGAAAGCTATGGCAAGACTCATGCATCCACAATTAATAGTAAAGCACAATAACCATGTAAGCATAAAGCATGTTATAGAACAAGATATGGATAAGAAATGCTAACATGGATATCAAGTGAACATGTGGATACATACAGCAAACATCAACACGAGCAAGATTATAAGGGTACAAGACAGCACAAGCTCATGATGACAAAATCAAGCTCATACACCCATGGAAATAAAGAGCAACAATAAGATACATGGATATACAAGCAAGATAAAAGAAAAAAGCATGATGAAGGATATCAAAGGATTAACACATGCCAATAAGGTACAAGTGAGCACAAAGCAAGCACAACATGCCAAGTATGAATAATCATGAAGATAAGGGCATGAAGGTATATGATTGCTCACAAAACAGGTGTAGATGCCGACCATTAAAGCACATGCCTCTTGGAGACCATCATTGAGGTGGAGAACCATCAAGTGTCTTGATCAAGTAATGAAGCAAAAGATCAGAATTCTTTAAGTCCATGTTCTCCAACCTGCGTTCTCGGTACCTACACATGAGAAAGGCAATGTGTCCGAGTCTTGGGTCCCGAAGGGTTAGAAGCGAATGCTTGGGAACCCAAACCTTGGACACATCACCACGAGGCGGTCGAACCATTATGTGAGTTAGCATGATGCAAATGATGGTCCATGCAGGGAAGATCCAATCTCATCCTTGAAGGCACGCGTGGTAAGCGACTCGATGAGAAAAGCGAGGTCCATCTCTAGAAAGCGGCGATGTCCTTGGCAGAAAGCACCATGATGAGAACCAGCAAAAGCATCAAAAAGCTCACACAACCTCGCCGTGGGTGAGTACCTCGATGAACAAAGCGAGATCCACCTCTTGAACAGCGGCGGAAATCACCGCCTCGGGGCGGCTCGTGGACCAAAACCAAAACTATGCAACCCATGTCCACGGTCTGTCAGACACCACTAGAAAAGGTGTCAAAGAAGCCATAAACAAATCAAGTCTTTGTGCTTGGCTCTTTAGTGTGCATGTCATGAGAAAGACTATGCCCACTAGGAGACTTAGAAGCATGAGCTCGGCGCATTTGTTTTGCCGCGCAGCAATCTACATGATGTCCATTCTTCCCACAAAATGAGCAATGGTGTAAGGTCTACTAGTAGACACAGTCCAGAGAAGGAAGCACCATTATGGCTCAAAGAAGAAGTCTGGAAGAACTAGCATCATGACTCGTCCTCGTGTCGACACTAGACCCACACATGCCATGAGAAAGGCTATGTGTGTTCCTAGAAGGTATGTGACGCACTCAACGCTCATGTTTCAAACGGCGAAAGCAAAACCCAAGAGTGTGTCCATTCTTCTTACAAAATGTGCAATGATACTTCTCTTTTGAGGATTTAGTACCATTTGAGAAAGAAGCACATTTGTCTTTTGAAATCCGTTGGACAACACAAGAAAAGTCCGAAAGAGTCGAACTCACTAAGGAAGAGCTATCCAAAGCGATGCCACAAAAACCAACATCAAGTGACTCATGTTTAGCATAAAAAGACACCAACTCCGAATGCAAAGATGCAAGAGAAATCTTAAAAACATCAATCTCGGAGTGAAGGCAAATACAAGAGTCACATGACTTGGTGCTCATATCATCGCGCAAAGACTCAACCTCGCTCTTCAAAGAAATGCAAGATGTGCAAGAAATTAATGATGCTTTCGAATTAAGCATGCATTTCAAAGCATCAGTTTCAGTTTCTAAACAAGCACAATTCTTGCAAGAGACTAAACCATCCTTAAGCAATTTTTCATATTGAAAGCACATGCTACAAGGCCTAGGTTCAATTTCAATAATCTCAACCCTAGCATTTTCTAAGTGCTCAAAATGCATGGAATTAGTCAATTTAAGCTTCTCAATTTCAGCAAGCATGCCTACACAAGAATCACAATTATTTCTACCCATAGATCTAAGATTGCCTATTTCTAACTTAGCATTGTCAAGCTCATGATGTAAGGCAATACAAGTATCACATGGCATAGAAGCATTTGATCTCAATAATTCATTTTCAGATTTTAGGCATGCAAGAGAGTTATTTAGGTTCTCCATGTCTACAAGCAATGAATCATAAGCATTCATGGAGGTTTTCAATTCGGAAAGCTCATGAGACAAATCATTCTTTTCTCTTTTTAGCAATTTCATTTTCTTCCTAAGAGCATGTAATTTGTATTCATATGAAATCAAGCCATCAATGAGTTTTTCTTTGCTCACCTTGCTTAGCTTGAGTAGGGGATCGTCCTCAGAAGAGTCATCACTATCATCAAAAGGCTCATCATCAAAATCCTCTCCATCATGTTCATCCTCAAAAGTGCTGCGCACATATGCCCTTTGGCTTCTTCTCCTCGGGCTCTAAAGTGACTTATCCACGAAACTAGGACAATCAAAACAAAAGGATTTGCCACAGATATCACAGGAGACTTCCTCCTCCATCGCCATTAGACTTATCATAAATTGAAATGTCTTGTTACGACCAACACCATTGGTAAAGAACCACGACAAGATGCAAGGAAGCGCTCACAAGTCCTCACACTAGTCGCCATGCTCAAAGATCGGTTAAGATCACAAAAGAGCAAACTTGGCTCGATACCAATTGTAGGACCGGAAGGCGACTAGAGGGGGTGAATAGGCGCTTTCTCTATTTTTCACCCGATCAAACTCAACACTACTTTCACTCCAATAGCTATAAAAGCTACGAAGATCGTATACATGCCGGCGGATCACGTGTTGAATCTGATCAAAACCCGAAACAAAAGACTAAAACCATCTCACACCCGAATGCAAAAGCGCGTCCCCTTTCCGCCATCATGCACGCCTTGGGACTTGCCGCAACCACAGCACAAGAACCGAGCCGACTTGCGCGCTAGCAATCAAAACCACACGACACTCTACGAGGCACCGAACACGTGCGACAAGTGACCCACCGGACCGTCGAGCGGAACAAGCGGGAACAAAATAATCTAAACTTAATGCAGCCTGCTGGCAATTAAAGACCGAAACTTTAGTCTCATCATTGAAAGCCAGGCAATTAACAAGTCCAAACAGGAAACTAAAATAAACACCGATATCAACTCAATGCAACAGATTCGGTTTCACAGACCGATAGAAATTAAGGCTAAAGCCTTACTGCATCAAACCAGATCTACAGGATGCAAAATCAAATCAAGCGAAACTGCAAACCCTGAAAAAGCATCCGCACCAAACTCCGGTTTTGCTTCTACAGCACCGCCACTAGGTGACTCCGATATTTGTGGGCGACCACACAGCACTCGCATAATTTTTCTTCCAGGGCGCTACCCTACAGCACTGCGCAAATTTTCCAGGAACTGGCCGCGCCTGAGGAAAAGAACCAGCTTGACAAGCACACAAAGAACCAGCAGCTGCCGCCAGGGGACTAGATTCTACAGGCTACAGGACAGAGCAAGCATTGATCCATCCACGCGCGCGCAAAAAAAAAACAAAACTTCCAAGCAGATTTTTTCTTTACGGGCGCAGCAAGCAACAGAAATAAACAAGATGGCAGTACAGGTAGCCGCAATCAGAGCTCTCTACAGATGCGCACTGGTTTTTAGAGGGCACAGTGCTACACACACAACACAAGCCGCTGTAACCCAAAAAAATCTGATTGACTAAGGGAAAAATAGATCACCGCCCAGATTCGGTTTTTCAGGAGATGCAGGGCGCCGACAAAAACAGGTGCCAGCCGCCGTCCTCGGTTTTTCTAGTGAGTGCAGAAAATGGCAGCCAAAACAGAAATCTTAAAAAAAAAATTAACACCAGTAACAACTCAAAGCTTAGAAAAAGGCAGCCAGGGAACTTGTAGGGGCGCCGCATAAGCTCTGATTTCTCCCAGGGGCACAGAGGCCGCCACCGGCTGGATCTACAGGGCAAAGCAGGCGTCGGCTCTACTGTTTTTTCATAGGGCACAGGCCAGATCCGGATTTTGCGGGAGAAAACAAATCGCCGCCTGAACTGGTTTCTCAAGACACAAACCACGATAAACTGCTGCAGCAACAGGGAATCAAAAAGCAAAGACAGCAATCTATTCAATGCAACATCATTTCTGCCCCAGGCAGTACAAGCGCCGCCACTCACGGCTTTTCTCACGGGCGCATCTCTCCAGGCGCGCTGCTGGCCGCCGCCCCAACAGCTTTTTCTTCAGTTGATTGGCAACGCTACAGATTTTTCTTATAGGCACGGCCACCAAGGGCTCTCTCAGCGCCAAAGCCTCTGGTTTCTCACTAGGACAGAGAGGCCACCGCCTCAACTCTGGAATTTTCTTTTCTGGCCAGCGGCAGCCCCAAGAATATTCCATCTCCCTCCTTTTATAGGGTAACCTCTAACCTTAAAAACCTTAGAAGATTTACTGATGGGCTTCGTTAAGGCCCAACATCAGCGGAACACACATGCCATAAATTAAAGCACCGTCTTCATCGTCGATTGATCTAAACCACTTCACCATAAATCGACCGGCGCTTGCAGTAGTCAAAGGTCACCAAGGTGGTATTTGGTGAAATTACCAAAATACCCTTCTCGATCTTTTCGAAGCCGAGTCCAATCGGTTGAAGCAATCGCTTCGCCATCGCGTGTGGGTTGATCAACGGCTCCATGTCGTCAAGTCTCTCCCGTCCGGATCCCAGCTGCACCGAGCACTTACAGCGACTCGCGCCGCTTGATCAACCCGATCTACCGAACCGCCTTGATTCGGTCATCCTTGCCCATTTTGCGCCATGCTTGAGTCACTTGACCTCACGGCATCCATGATCGTTACGGACCTCAGCTCTCCAAGCTTAGTCGATCCACCTCGCCGTTGACCGTCATTGACACGCAAGCCACTGCCTACGACAATAGACAAGCAAACACGAATCCAGGAACAAGTTCTTCACAACTTGACCCCGTTAGCCAAAACATGCAATATGCAACACATATGCATTATCAACAAGGATATGACCTATCCCAAATCAAATCACCACTTATATCAACATTCGCACAAAAGCGGTCAAAGCGCTTGTGACACAGATCTGAAACATTGTCGAAAGCAGTGAAACTTCAAACCAAAAGCCACATTGCCAATTGTTTCATCATCCTAAAATCATGGGCATATCCCCATGATATCCACACGTTCATAAGGTATGATTAGTGGCAAAGGGTTTCAAACAAATTCGAGGTGTTGATTATGATGAAACCTTCTCGCGCGTCGCTATGCTCAAGTCTATCAGGGTCATTCTAGCTATTCTTTGCATATTTCGATTATGAGATATGGAAAATGGATATCAAAACGGCTTTCCTAAATAGAAACCTAAGTGAGGATGTGTATTTGATACAATCTAAGGGTTTTGTCGATCCACGGGAAGCTAGAAAGATATGCAAGCTTTAGAAATTCATCTATGGATTAAAGCAAGCATCTCGAAGTTGGAATATTCATTTTGATGAACTGGTCAAAGGGTTTGATTTCATCAAGAATGAACAAGAACCTTGTGTTTACAAGAAGGGTTTTTCGATCTTATATGTCGATGACATATTACTAGTCGGAAATAATATTCCTATGCTTGAATCTGTTAAAGCGTCGTTAAGAAATAGTTTCTCTATGGAAGATTTAGGAGATCGTTGATGAGGGCATCGACCCTCAGGATCTGACCGCTACTCCACCTCCAATTGGGCTATTCTACTTCCATCAATTCAGTGACGTCAAACTCTACTCCAACGGTGATGAATTTACTTCACTATATCTAGTCTTTGCGCCACCTCACATTGGGCAGGGTCTTGTATCAATTATTGGGCCCAAGGGTAGCCACCACTTTAGGTTATTTGGGTTGGCCACCTCCCTGGCCGCCCCCTCTCTTGGGCTGCCTATCCAAGCCCAAGTTGGGGCAACGTACTGTTCATGGGGGGGGGGTACTATTCACACGTGAACAGCACCATGAACAGTACCACCCCCACCTATCCTAGCTATGTCTGTTGCTCCCCCTTATTTAAGGTGGTCGCACCCCTCTAGTTTCCTTGGATTTTCTTTAGTTAAAGGTTAGCTTCATTGCAACTTTGCGTATTGGCTTGTGTTGATTAGACCAACCATAATACCGCTTCAGAATCCCAACTTTATCAAATACTTCAATCCTATTTGCAATTTCAAATTGCTTATTATCTTGTTCTTGCGTGTTCTTCGATTGCATGCAGGAATAGACCTTCGTGGTTAGGTCGATCGTGCTTCTAGCAAGGTCGATAACAATCACAGAGTTGGTTCAACGATTGCGGGCGTATTGGTCGTGTGAGATTAATGGCCGAATCGTGAGAGTCGTCTCCACCAAAATCGAGTTATCGTTCTCATCGAAAGATCGGGACACCTATTGTCGCATCAGGTGGTTTCAAAGCTCAAGTTAATCGGTGAGAATTTTTGTTTTTACCTACAGTCCACAAAAATCACAAAAAATAGGGTTAGTTCATCGTCCAAACCAATCTGTGACTTCAAAATTTTTCTTTTCGGTTTTGCTCCTTGAATCATGTCGGGACCCAAAATATGCAATTCTGGACCCTCTGTGTATAATGCACTAGTCCAGGATCACGCTAGTGCACACACAGGTGAAAATCGATCCACACAAACGATTAATAACATAAACGAGTAATTTGATAACAAATAGTTGTTTTGACCTTATGGTCGAGTTTACAATTATTAAGCCACGCAGGTACGGCAAAAGAAATAAAATAGCGGCGAGCGAAGAAACTTGGTGGAATCCCATCAATTCACCACGGCAAGTCGGTGGGATCAAGACCCTACGATCAAGCACCTTGATGAACTCCTCCTCGAAAGCGGTGAAGAGCGACTCCTCTTCATTGCATGTTTTACAACAAGCATGTGTACACACGTACTACTTAAGTCATACCACGAAATGCAATTATAGATCAGAGCTTACTCCAAAGGAATGGTTTCTATGGTTCGTTTGCATAAATCAGACATTTGTAATTTAAATACAAGTAATAGATTGAAAGCATAAGTAAAACAAATAGATAGTAATAATTTGCAGTTTTAGTTCACAAAGACACATAGCCTAAACAAGTTATTCACATAGCCATATGACTTAAGTCACACAGCTCCCTTCCATGGTTTTCATGAAAATCTACCCTCGTGTGAAATCACCGAGCATGTCCATGACATGATGCGCTGCTATTGAATAGATTGATTAACACTCTGCAGAGATTGTACACTTTACCCACAAGATACAACTAGTGTAGCTAGCACTAAGCCGTAACAAAATGTTTGAAACTTTATCTTAACATTGACACTCCCGATGTGCTTACAAAGCTGTTAGACAACCCCACATAGGAAGTCAGTCCAACACACAGTTGGGCGGGACACAGCGAACACGCCCGTGATGTGACTACCTGGTAGCACACCTCCACCCATGCACACAGCCTAACCTACTACCTGAGTAATCAATGTCAAGACTCCATAACTTACTAAGTTAAGCCCGTCCCATACCAGGCATGTGGCTGTATGAAAAGCTCAGTTCAATGGCGCACAAAGTTAAGTCCTTAATTGACCAAAGCAAGACTTCCAATTAAACTACAAATACCTATGCACACAGGCTATTAAGCCCACGCACATAGCTCCACCAAAATATCACACAGACCACTTGCCTCCGTCTAAATCCTTTCCCACCTTGTTGGTTAAGTGCAACATATGCCATCAACGAGTAATAGCACATAGAGCACACAGTTTCTATCACATAGTTCCATAGTCAGTTTGTCAAGTTTATATTTGCAACTACATGAGATGGTGACTCGTAGCATGGCTAAGCAAACTAATCGCATCTAACCAACCCAGGTTGGTAATACGATAGCACCAACTAAATTAACCAAACTAGGATGACAAAAGATTATGGCATACAATTAGACAAGGAGGTCATAACAGATTGGACATTAACTAACCCCAAAAGCATTGAAATAAATAATTAAAGTAAATGCAATACTTTGAATCAATATAACTTTTGAAAACTGGGTTCAATATGACCAAAGGTATAACTTGCCTTGGAAGAGGTCTAAAATACTGATCTTGCTCTTGAGGTACTCCTTCTTCTTCAAATCTTCGAAGTATCGGCGTCTACTGTAAGCGAAACAAACAAACAAACAAAACAAATAACTAACAAGGCAAAAAACTCCAAAAATTAAATAAAAATCATAGATAGGTAGATCTTGAATTTAGATGAATTTATAAATTTGAATGGGCTCAATCGAGTTCGGATGCAAAAGATATGCACTTGGGAAGATTGAATCTAAAAAACCCTAAAACTGATTATTCGAATTATTTCTTAAAGAAAAATCGGATTATTAGCATAACGATAGCGTCGGCGCTAGATTAAAAATTAAAAAAAATTCTTGACATGTGGGGCCCTGCGTCGTTGACTTAACTCACGGTGGACCATGTCCACGAAGATCGAATCTGGGGTTAGGGTGGTTGTGCCTGTGATATTGATAGGGCCGCCTTGAGTGACACAGGCTCGATGGGCGATCTGGTGAGGACACAGTGGTGGCGTGCTTACAGTGTGGCTCGTCGGTGGCGGCGCGATGCACCGGGAACCAAGAACAGCAATGAGCGGTGACTCACCAATGACGGAGGTACCAAGAGGTAGGTGGGATTATTGCGATCCCGATGGGCCAACTCTGGGTGGTTAGGGGCGACGAGGCGGCCAGCGGAGAGGCTCTGATGCGTTGTCGGACAAGGCCTCCGGTGAGGCTCGGCGGCGGCGAAAGGTCCTAGACGTAGCCCGTGCGACGGCGGACCCGGCTATGCACTCCACGGAGATAGGGCGTCAACGGCGGCGGCGCAATTCGAGTTTTCACCAGTGGCGGCAAAACCCTAAAAGCTCAAATTAGTGGCGGCGCTGAAGCTCTCGGGTGGAATTGAGCGAGGGTTTGGGTTGCGAAGGGTAGGGCGAACCTCGAGGTCTATTTATAGGGTCGGAAACACGGATAAAGAAGCATAAATCGGGATATTCTCGAGGTTGTTCAATCTACGGGATAGAGTTGAATAGGAACTATCAAGAGAAGATATAGATGCAGGCGCTAAGAGATAAGATTTGTATGAAATCGGAAGGTTTTAGTTGGAGATTTGCTTTTGTCGTCTGAAGCTTGTAGTTCTTCAATGGCGGATGGGCTGCGAATTGTCGCGGAGAAAAGCCAGTCGGAGACAACTACCTATTGGGCCCTTTGGTATGCGAAATGGA